>OVBJ01000286.1:0-67393 GCA_900406535.1 Noccaea bulbosa
TATATATATATATATATATATATAGATGATCCATGATCTGTTTTCCTTTTAGAACACGAGCATGTTTCTTTCCTGAACTAATCTTTTTAAACCTAAAATCATTACTAAAAGAAAAGAAACACAACAAGTGGTAAGCTTGGGTCTTAACTCTTGAGTTGTTAATATACAACAAATCTTAGATTCATCTAATAATTGTAAATGTAAACGCCATATATATATATATATCTTTTGTTTGCGTTTGGCACTAGAGTTTAAACCAATTTACATCAAAACATTGGATGCATCAGATATAATAAAATGAAACAACATGAGACCATTTCATAATCTTGATCTCAAAAGATTTAGATTAATCTTTCCCAAAGAGAAATAAAAACATTTAGACCTATCTTTTTTTACTCTTTCAATAGAAGCACAAAAACTACATACACTTTGCAAAGCAACTCAAGAATAATCAAGGAGTCACAACCAAATAGTTAATGCCCAAAAAATGTACACTTAAAGAACTCGGCGTGTTATTCGAAAAGGCGAATAAAGTATATAGAGGATTCGATACTAAGAGATCTCATTTCCAAATTCGTAGCAACTCCAAGGCTTTCAAGGAGACACAAGCGTGGCTGAAGAAACGAATCTACAAAGAGCCGGATATCGAGTAACTGCTAAAAATGTCAAAAAGAGAATTCCTGGCATGGGTTTTGAAAACTTACAAGTCGTAAGCACTTTCGTCTTTAGGTGGGTTAATTAAGAACTTAAGACTGAGTTTTGTTTTGTTTTGATTAAGAATAATGGTAGTCTTTAGTGATCTCTGTCAATAATGATAGTTTTTGTGTGTGTTTAAGTGTGCTTTGATGTCTTTGATGTTCTTGTTTGTTTATCTCTTCAAATAAATTTCGATTTTAAAGTGTCAAAATATGATCAAAGTTGAAATTGATTCCCAAAAAAAAAAAAGGGGGAGAGAGAGACAACTCACTCAAACACTGTTTTTTTCATTTGTCGTCTGCCTTACAATACTTTTCTATAACCAAACAAACCAAAATAATGGCTGAATTTGGAGTACACCATATTAACACTGTAGAAGTCTATGGAGTAGAAACCCTACGACCTCCACAAATGATATATCGCGGGCTCGATCCCCATACACCATATGTTTTAGTCAGAGGAAGAAGATTCGAGCGATGCACGATACAGTAATGCTGCAAACTAGTGAGGAGGATGTTAATGCAATAATAATACCGCTAGAGGCTACGGTGAACAGGGAATCTCTACGTGACGCAATAATCACTTGATTTGTATGCGGGTGAGATTAATGAAAATACTAAATGTGATGTATAGATACTAAATGTGATACTAAATGATTGTATAGAAAGTACTAAGTCGTTTGATTTGCTAAATGAAAAACTTAACAATGTGGATGACTAGAGAGTCAATCCCTAGTATTGTACCCTGTCCTGGACCTGTATTCACCGCCAAGAGATAGTTTGCCTAGCCGGATTCCTACAAGAAGATGGAGTTGTGGATCAGTAAAAGAACTCCTAAGAAACCTGAGTGTTTGTCTTACTTTTTGTTGGATGTTTGAACTTGAATGTTAAGTTTTTAATCTTCATCTTAATCTTTTGGAGTTCATTCTGGAAAAACAATTTAGGGTTAAAAAAAAAAAAACACAAAGATTCGCCATAACCTTGAAATCATAAACAGAGGGTGAGTTTTCTGTTGTTATTGGATAAATTCTTCCAAAAAATGTATGATACAGTATTTTTCTTACTCGTTTAAATAAAACCACTTTAAATTTATAATTTCTCTCATCAGTGATTGCTTGACAGACTAGTAGTAGCAGGGAGAGACACAAGCAACCAAAGAAGAATATACGTTTAATGTGGCTCAAAACGACAATCAACGAAGTGCAGTCTCACTTTCTGTAACTAACTTATGACCCAAGAATAAAAATCTCTCTCACAATCAAAAGGATGAAATTATATACACAAGGTTACAAAAAAAATTATATACACAAAATATGATCTTCTAACTCGTCGTTTCTTCTGTAACTGCCAATAGCACCTCCGTTAGTTGTCCAGAGACTAGATTTTCAAGATTTAACAAAATTTCACTTAACGGATACAAATGACAACACTTAGAAGAAAAAAGGGTTTGGCCTTAGAATTCACTTTGGTGAAGCATTTCTGTTATCCAGAGAAGAGATCTGAGTCTGGTGGTGTTTGCCTATTAACCGAAGCCCCAAACAACACAGCGGATGTTATATATTCTTCTGATCTCCTCCAAGCCAGGGAAAACCAAAACCAAAAAAAAAAAAAAAAAACTATTAGGCTTTACTCGTTTAGGAGGACATATCCAGTATAGTTTTGAAGAGAATATCAAAAATGGTGAGTCCTATATGTTAATTCTGATCATGGCATTGCGACTCTTCATGACCTCAAAGAGATGAGCATGTTCCTCCTTATACCTGCAAGAACCGTAAGTTTTGTGATCACACTGACATAAAATAGGAATGCCATGATTGAGTACCTTGTTGAAAAGGAGACTTGAGGCTTGAGTAACTTGTTGTAGTCTTGTCCCCTGGAAACATGTACATCTCGACATCCGAAAGCGCGGGGATTCTGTCCACAAACAAATCATTCAAGATATTGCCTATAGGAAACAATTCGATTTTGAGTAAGACAATCATCTTTGAAACTTTGTATGCTTTCCAACGGATTTCAGAAGCCGGTTGAGCCCAAAACTCGCCACTAAACTCCGATGGTGTAACAGAATCCACAATGCGTCCCCTGGTTCAGTGGCAGACAAAGTTATAAAACATGCACATTTTCAGTAATGTAACAAAAGCCTAATGTCAAGAAAATAAGGAGATTTCTTTTTAAGAATGCAGATAAGAGCTAAGCACAATGAGAGAAAAGAAAAGGAGATTTGGTAGCACAAGATGACAGAGTGTTTTGATGTGATCAGTAACTAACCTCTAAGTGGAGCGCAAAGCAGGTCGATATGGAAGTAGTTGCAACAATTTCTCTGATAAGATTGATCGGCATATTTCTTTGGAACCAAGATCTTTAGCTTCATTAATTTCTGATTTTCGATTTTATCCCTTTGAGTAGCCAAAAAAAACAATAAAAAAAAGACAACACGCTATGTCTTTATGTCATCTAGTGAAAGAAGATTAGCATCATAGGCCTCTAGAAAGGAAATGAAAGAAAAGACAAAAAGCAAAAGATATCACCTTCTACTACTTCTTGTGCTTTGGAAGCTTGCTGTATGACTCCTGAACGAATTTGCAAAGTACGTGGACTAGGAGGCACAACCTTCTTGGGTGAAAGGAGAATCGAATCGGTTTTGCTAGCCACCACTGGGAAATTCAAAGGAGAACAAGCAGGAACAGCTCTTGGCACTTAAAAAGTTGGTTGATCGCCTCCACATGCTTCATTTTTGATGTTTCAGGAATTCTTCATCACAGTCTCCACAGTCAATTCAATTCGAAGAATAAATAGTCCATGATTGAAACTCAAATAAAGTAGTCAGATCTTATGGCAAAGAGAACATCTTTACACAATAATCTCCTATCCTATTTACACTCCATAGCAGAAATTTAGCAACTTCCAACAGAAACACAGTGCTAAGGAGAAGCAGAGCCAACGGAAACTACACACACTTTGCAACAAGTGAAGAATAATGAAAAAGCCACACCCAAATATTTAATGCACAAGTGCTTGAGAGGGTACTCATTAATGGACAATAAGCCATGAGAGTGCCCATACACGAGAGCAAGAGATACAGAGAGATTGATTACAGAGGGCTTAGTGCAGACCAGAATGTCTTGACAGACAAATCTTTCCTCCAAGTAACCACATCACAACAGCAACGATCAAAGCAGAACATCTGGCTCGGTTAAACTTCCCGAAAAGTTAACTTTACAACATTTAGGGAACTCGAGTCCAGCTTCACTGCATCTTACTTCAGTCACATGTGGAAGAGACCTTACATCTAGATACTCCAAGGAACTGCATTTCTCCAAAAGCTTGCCTATCCCTGTCACTGTGATCTTGGGGCAGTTGCTCACCTTCAAAACCTTCAATCCCAAAACATTGTCGTCGCTCCCCAGATCCCCGAAAGCATTGTCCGTGACCTCTTCGCAGCAACCGATATCAAGAGCCTCCAAGTTCTTGCACTGCTTCAAAACGCAGCTAAGGGAAGAGTCAGATATATTCAAGCACCAATCCATCCTCAGGTTCTTGAGACTCTCTTTACAAGAATCCGCCAGTAATATAATAGATTCGTCAGAGATGTCTCTGCATCCACCGATTATCAGAGTCTCCAAGTTCTTGCAAAACCGCGCCAGGGACGATACAGATTCGTTCCCAACTTTGTAACAGTCCAGCAACTTGAGCATCTTGAGAGAAGATCCACAAGCTTTCGCCACGCTGGAAACTCCAACATCTCCTACGTTGCTGCATTTGTTGATGTCCAAAGTTTTGATCTTTCTGCATCCCTTCACAAGATCAGCTAGGCCTGAGTCAGTTACATTGGTGCAGCCTTGAAGCCCGAGAGTTTCAAGATCACGGCATCTCTCAGCGAGTGATTTCAGCGACTCGTCCGTGATGAAACGACAACCGGCAAGATGCAATGCCCTTAGGTCATGGCAGCCTTGTGCAACTGCTGATAATCCTTTGTCTGAGAGCTTTCTGCAGTATGATACATCCAGAAACTGCAGTAGAGAAAGACACCTTCCAATTGAGGCCAATCCAGTATCTGTAATACCTGTTCCCACAAGTCAAAATCATTATTACCCAAACTCACAACACCTGATATATCAACAGAAACCTGGATTGTTCCACCATTTAAGACAAGACAGAAGCTCACAGAGACACTAGGAAGTTCAGACACAACATCCATACCAATAAAATCGGGAAAAGATCCATACGAACCTCACTATTCCAAGTCATAGTTTCTCTCTGAAGAGACACTCAAACTAACAGACTAATCCACAAAGGCAAAACAACACTGAAGTTGGTAGGAACCTAATAAAAATCACCAGAGAGCAAATCTAATAAAAAAATCGTCCTTTTTTTGTTGATCAATCCAAAAAGGTACCTTTACAGTTGTGGAGATTGAGAAGTCTGAGGCACTTGAATCCCTCGGCGATGACGGCGAGGTCGGAATCAGTGACACCTGGATAAAAGGACCTGGAGACTGACTGAGACAAGTCCAATTCGACGATCTGAGTGAACCTGGAGGCGAGACGGCCGAGCATGTGTGGACCAGCACGCGCCGCCAGCTTCTTCCGGTCGGTGCTCTGCAGATGTAGCCACCGCTTGCAGACAAGACCGAACACTTCCTTGTCCTTGTCGCTGTCTAGCCTCGACAATACCCATCTCAGCTCGTCGTCTGTTAAAGCATCATTAACGCAGACCGACGCCATGATCAGAGACACAAAATGAAATTAGGCCTTAGGGCTACTATGAAATGTAAACCCCAATCTAATTTGATCACTCTCTCTCTCTCTCTCTCTCTCTCTCTCTCTCAGCTGCTACCTTCTTCTTCTTCTTCTCTATTGTTGATTTATGGAGGCGTTAGATGAGCCTCACCGATCGTGTGGTACAAGGAAAGCAACAAAGATATTGGGGAAAATGACGCAAAGATCCTCATCTCTGAAGTCAGACCATGTTCGGTGGATGGGCAATTCAGGGAATTTTCAAACATTCGGTACAAGGAAATGCGTCTTATCATTGAACACTTCCAATGGCGGTTTGTTAATGTTTGGTCAGTAAGAGACACTCAACCAACGAAAGTCAACGACTTTGAGATGGTAAGACAGACATTTATTGTTTGTTATCATCTTTCCTACTTTTACTGCTTGTCTTCTTCCACACCTCTCATCAGTCATCACGACACGCTGGCTTTCAAATACAGTCAAATACTTAACACTACTTTTAATAATAAACGTAAAAAAAAGTTGCATTTCCTTCAAAGTTAAAGTTAAATCTTTGTCAATTTTGTTACCGTTATTATATCTGTTAACTCAATCTTAAAAATGGAAAATGTGAATCTTTTAGATGATCATCAATTGAGTGAATCAACCGAACTCAATCCCTAAGAGCAGAAACTCTTGAGACCCATCTGAGTTAAGGAAACGTACTTCCTCTGTTTCTATATGGAGATTCCATGAATCCACAACAACCTTACACGAAACTGGATGCTCATCATCATCACCGACGATAAGCGAACATGCTTTGTAAACTCCATTCCCTGGTGGTAAATTCAGCAGCGACGATGTCTGGAGCGAGATCCTCCCTCCTTTGCTCGTTATGTCTTGAATCCTCACTCTCGAGATAAGCCTGTGGGGTCTCCCTAGAAGCTCTGTTACATACCTCACATCTCCTGCAGCAAGAGCATGACGCACTCGTGTGGACGACACTTGTCCTCTTTCTTTCGACTTTGAGTCCTCCTGTTTCTCTACGGTTCCACAGACTTGGTTCTTATCCATCACAGAGTTGATGATGTAAGCGCTGATACCGTACTCTTCGCATAACCTCACAAGCTCAGAGGAGTCACCAGAAGCTCTATATCCAAACCGGTAATTTTCGCCTGTGGAAATGGAAAAAAAAAAAAAAAAAAAAAAANTTTTAGGAATGATAAGTTTCAGAAGTTTTGAGAAAGTAACGGAAATTACCTGCCGCAACTCCGCAGACTCTGAGCTCTCTTGACAGTTTCTCCACAAACTGTTGTGGGTTAAGATGTCGAACGCTGGCAAATTCTATCTCAAACTCTACTGGTGCTACGTTCCCACAAGACGATGCCCAAGAGGAGAGCACTCGGTTTCGATCACATTTGGCTACTATTGGTGCCCTGTTCATACAAGAGGGGCACATACAGATTAAAAAAACCAAACTTTGTCAGCAGAGAAGATCAGTGGAATCACAGTTTGACAATTTTAACTATCTCCGATGGATCAGTGGGATGATGTTAGGTTAATAAAACGTTACCTAGGTTTCCAACCGAGTACTTGAGCCATTCCAACAAAAGACAGTAGATATGGAGTACCAATTCTTGCAGCTTGAATGGCAAGCTCTCGATGACCGATATGCAGCGCATCAAACTTCCCTAGAGCTACAATGCCTCCTGCAAAATTCAAAATAATATGCATACCCAAATGAGAAGGAACACCACTGAAACACAGAATCAAAATCAAAAATCAAAATGAAGGAGAAGAGCAAACAGATACCTGCAACTGGCGAAAGCCCTTCAACTGGCTCAGGATCATCTTCTCCCTGTCTTGGGAAGAAGAAATACAGACAGATAATTAAGCAAAGACTCCAAATGCACAGAAAACATAGTGAAGAACACTGTAACACAAACTATCTCTTGTTTCGTCTGTTATGCGACTTATCAGGTAAATTCACTTCAAACAATCTGATTTTCAACCTAGGGAGAGATAAAAACAATTAAACAATCAAAAGAGCAGCAAGATTGAAAAACCTGAAACAATCGTGAGGAACCGGGATCTGGCCAGGAGTTTTGCAGCGAGACCTAGACGAAGAAGGCTTCCTCCGCTGTTGCAATCTAGCCGAAGAAGGTCTGAGTCTGAGCACGAATGAAGATCGCTGAGAACCATTCAATCCAAATCCAAGCAAAGGAGGATGACGGTGGTCCCACAAATGCACGGAGGCTCCAGAGCCTCCGCACAACATGGTCTCCTCCGACTCAAGTTCCCAAATTCGCTCCTCGAAACTCTTCGCCGGAGCTAGGCACCGGTGACAGGTGTCGCTTAAACAAGTAAAACACTGTGGTAAATGTTATGTCCACGTCAAGCAAGACCTTCTGATTCACAGGGAGGGTTCCGTATATTCCCGTATCACTTTGCAACAAATACTGTGAAGTGTGAACCATTCATCGTGTTTGTGACTAAAAAAGTATTGTGTTGAAAATGATTCAAGAAGTGTGTCAGTCAGTGTACAAATGGAATACCAGAAGCAACACTCTCTGCGTACTCTACATACTCCACTCCAAAAAACTGCTTCAGAAAACACTCCTCGTAGGGTATTCTCCGAGCGAAAAACCGCCACACCACGACCGCGAACACAGCTGTTGAAACGGGATTACAGAGCATAACCTGTGTCCCGACCGACCAGATGAGAAACCCGCAGTAACTAGGATGCCTCATGAGCCTGTACACACCGTGAGTCACAAGCCTGTGATGCTCCTCGTGGTTGGTTTTTATGAGGTGTGTGAACGATCTCCCCGCTGTTATGATGGATGTTTTCCTGATGATTTCGCCGACGACGATCATCCCGAGTCCAAAGTTGCTGACCCACACGTGTTGTTTCAGCTCCGGGAAGAGGATGATCTCGGTTAGGTACTCGAGAGCTGCGGAGAGCATTGCGAAAGCGTAGTGCTTGCTGATCAGAAGCGAGCTGGGAGTTACGTTTGATGCTCCGTGAATGGCGATGGCTAGAATGTATTCCGATGTGTGGAAGATGATCAGTGATAGTAGCATCTGAGATAACTGCCTGACGCTGGTGTCACTGAAGATCTCTGTCATTTTTATGAATCAAAGAAAGGATTTTTGAGTGGATGTTCTCTTCTCTTTGATCAACCTTTTATGATAGATAGATCATCCGTTAAGAGAATGACCACAGACAGACCTGAGAATGAAGCAGAAGCATAGGGTATCAGGAGTTCGATTACAGGCTCCAAGAAGAGCATAACCAACCTCCTACAAAGAAAAATTCAATTAAAACCTTAACTCCCACAAACACTCGGTTTTATGCAGTAGCAAGAATTGCAAGGAGGAAACATCATAATTCAAATGTTAAACTTTCCCAGAGAAATGTATGGTTTTGATCCAAATCAGTCTTGGATTCTCCGACATCTCCTAATATAAGCTTCAAGATCAAAACATATACAGCAAACAATACTGAGGATTAAGATTTCATCAGGCAAGCCTTAACAATGGCACTGAAGCTGTCAGTCAAAATTTACTTCCTACTTCCTAAATCAACATTGAGATTTTACACAAAACAATCACAGTGGAAGTCTGATACAAGGATTAATGATCGAAACTCGAGTTGTCATTATATATATCCGAGCGAGGCACTCGAATTTACGGGTGGAGAGAGAAATTCTAAACACTTAGCTTGAAATTGTTAGAGAAATCAGAGACGGGGAAATGAAACAGAACTTTAGGAGACGAGGATTCGAGAAGTACCCAAACGAAATCGAGAGCTTCTGTGAGACAAACTTTGGTAAAATCAGGGAATTGCCCAGAGAAATGACTCGAGACTCGAGAAGGAGATGAAGAAAACAGAAGACTAATTATGTGGGCCAACATATACCAACAAACCCCTCAAGACTTGCTCTTTGTATTTTGCTTTCTTGTTTTATTGTGCAATGGTTAAGACTTGTACCAACCTGATTTATGTTGTTTATAATTTTACATTTATCGAATGAGCAAGACAAATATCAGTTATGCTTACATAAGCAGTCACATCCGGTAATAATTAAATAGGATTTGCATGTCCAGATGCATCCTTTACCACATGGAAACTCATCTGGATACCCAGCATCATCTTCATACGGAGCAGGCGCGATAATTACTTCTTCCTGCATTAAACTTCGACTTTCTACCATTCCAATACTTGAAAATGTCATTTCTAACAAAAAAAAAAAAAAGAATAGGTTGATTGCTGTTATTTTTTAGTAGATTAATTAAGAGTACATCCATAGATTGTTACGTCATAATTCTTTTTCAAGTTATGCAAGCTGATTAATAAAAGCAGTGAGAATAATATAATGCCAAAAGTAAAAGGATCTTAGCGTGGATATAGAATTTTAATGAATATATTTACCCAAAAGGAGTGCCAAGAATACAAAGAGAACGAAGATGTTCATAACGTTCTTCATTCTTACGTTCCTTTATCGAAATGTTAAGAAGAGAGAGATTTCCAAAAGGAAATAAAATAAAATGTTGAGTGATATAACTTATCCCCATTATTATTCAGTCTTATTTATATTGATTATTGGATGAGCGAATGGTACTTTTATGGTATTAGTCATTCCGAGTCTCGAAGTTTAGAAAATGGAAGTTTATGGTATTAGTCATTTACTTCAAGGCAATGCCATAAAAAAAAAATGGAAGGTTAGTTAACATGAAAAAGTTGAAGACTTAATTTTTTTGGTCAAACTAACAAATATTGTTTTAATGTTAAGCAAATAACAAAAAAACTATGGCAAGATAAGAGAAAACTATGGCTGGGTTTCACACGACAAAAAAGGTTTTAATTGGGACCTCTGTTTGTTTTGTTTTGTTGGGACCTCTGTTACAAAGATTGAGGAGTTGTTTTCTGCTTTCGGATAAACTCTTTTTGTTAGCTTAAGCAATTGGGATGGTTGGTTCACCAAGATTCACAAACGCCTCTGCACGAGCCATCCGACTCATGGCAGCGTTCCACGACACCAAGTGGTTCAGAAACGTGTTTATGTACTTAGCCCTCTCGTTCTAGCGACAACAAAATAAAAACAAACACTCCTTTTCAGACTTTTGAACAGACACACAAAAAGAACATGAAGTGGTCGCAATTGAAGCTAGTGTCTACCTTGTAGTCCAGATAGTAAGCGTGCTGCAAAGTAAAGATAAAACAAACGAAATTAGAAGATTCATTTTTTTTTTCCAATAAGTGTTTCTTGTGAGTATAAGGGAAGAGAGGAGATAGTTTACCTCCCACACATCCAAGCTGATGATTGGCTGTCTCAAAGAAAAAAGAGATGTGATCAAGAGGAAACATCGACCTTAACAAAATAAAATAAAATAAAAAAACTAATGATACTCTTTAACATACAATATCGTCCCACACGAGTGGGTTAATGGCGTTTGAGGTTTTGACCACCTCAAGTCTTTTCTCTTCCCTCTTCACTGAAATTCAAGAAAACAAAAGGAGGATCAAGATAGTCCATTTTCAGAGTCATGCTATAGAATTTGTGGAAGCTAGTAGAGTTTCTCACAGACGAGCCAGACCCAGCCGGAACCAAACTGAGTAAGAGCTGAATTAGTGAACTTTTCTCTGAAATTTGTGAAGGAACCGAAATCTTTCTCAATCTGCTCAAGAACACCCTTTTGAGGCATGTCTCCACCACCAGGTTCCATCGACTCCCAAAAGAAATCATGGTTATAGACCTTAAAACAACAAGTCTTCCCAGCATTAGCTTATGCGTCAAGGGTGATGTTAACTTGAAACAACTCAGAAGTACCTGCGCAGCGTTGTTGAACTCAGGCAAAGGATTCCCATTGTTGTATGTCGCTTTGATAAGCTCTTCCATGGTGTATCCATAGAGTTTATCATCTTTCCCTAGCTGTTTGTTTAGATTGTCCACGTAACCTCTATGGTGTTTGCCCCAATGCACTTCTAGTGTTCTTTGACTCATATACGGTTCCAAAGCATCCTATTCACATTTTGTTTCAAATCAGATCAACAAAAGCATAGTCTTTGGCATATCACCAAATCCCCTAAGATCGAATCACATGTACTAGCTAGAGAGAAGACACAATTTTGCACTAAAATCACCAGAGTTTCACACAAAATTAACCAACATTCCACCATTTATGTGCAAAAACAAGCATCTCTAGCTAATTTGCACTTACAAGTGCATAAGGAGGAGTCTTTAGACCATAGTAAGCTTCAACCTTCAAACCACCTCGAGACCCAAGAGAGCGTCTTCTCTGCTGATTACTCTAAAACAGAAACCAAAGAGGACGAAATTTGAAAAGCTTCGGTTAGTGATTGAAAGTGACAGACTCATGTGGAAGCAAAACCATAGAGGATTTCAATGTCTCATTAAGAAACCAAAATGAAATCGAACCAGATTGACGAGCTTGGAGGATTTCAGACGTACGGTAGAATCTGGAATAGTACAGAAACAGCTTGGCGTCACAGCACAAGAACCCATTGTGACTTCCTCCCAGTATCGTCGCCAAAATCTCGCTTCTGCTTCGAACTATGGAAGATTAGAAAACAGAGTGTGAGACTTCTCTTCACTCTTGGGCTCGCTTTTTCGGAGAAAGGGCCTTTCTTATCAATCTATTTGTTCGATCCGGTTTAGCGACATAAACTACCAAACCTTTTTCTGTCCGGTTAGCCAAATTAAACCGACCTGAGGGAAACTGCAACAGTGACGCCAGCCAACAAAGCAAGGGTTTTAGCAAATACTGACGATTCCTTTGAAACCGACCAACAAAAAGAATCAAGCCGTGAGCTAAAAGCCTAAAACCTTCTTCAAAAAGCAATCGGAGAGATATCAAAGCAACCCTTTTTAGAATTCCATTTGCTTCCACTGTCGATTGAGTTATTCAAATGGCCGGAAGGGCTGCGACATCGTCGGCTAAATGGGCGAGAGAGTTTTTGTTCAGAAGGGTCTCGTCGAATCCTCTTGGAGCGATTCGAAACTGTTCTTCGGCTCCTGGAGCCACCTCTGCACCTAAAGTCCCTCATTTTTCCAAGAAAGTAAGCAGCTTTGATGAATTTCTCGAATAAATTAATCTCTTTTGCGGTCTAGGAGAATCAGATTTCTTTCTTTATCGGAATCTTATTCGCTTCGGGAATTTTGATAAGGTTAATAGAAGAGTTCCATTTACATAACATCGGCTCTTCTTTTGATCAAATGCTCATATCTGGTGTAGTAGAAATAGATCATTTTTGCTCTTACAAAGAGCAAATCAATTTCAAATGTCTCAAGTGTTTAGCTTTTCTTGTGTTGAAATTTTTAGGGAAGGATATTGACCGGAGCTACCATTGGACTGGCCATAGCTGGAGGAGCTTATGTGAGTACTGCAGATGAAGCAACCTTCTGGTACTAACTTACTCAACAAGTGCCTTAGACATATTACATATCTTTGTCTTTTGTGCTCTTCCTTAGTTAACATTGCTCATCTTGTGTGTTGGACAGTGGGTGGTTATTCTCAGCAACAAAGGTTGTGAATCCTTTCTTTGCTCTTCTGGATGCTGAGTTTGCGCACAAGCTGGCTGTTTCAGCTGCTGCTCGTGGGTGGGTTCCTAGAGAAAAGAGGCCTGATCCACAGATCTTGGGACTTGAAGTTTGGGGAAGGAAGTTTTCAAACCCAGTTGGTCTTGCTGCTGGTTTTGACAAAAACGCTGAGGCTACCGAGGGCTTGCTAGGGCTAGGATTTGGCTTTGTTGAGGTTGGCTCCGTTACTCCTGTTCCACAAGAAGGCAACCCGAAACCACGCATTTTCAGGATAAGCCAAGATGGGTGAGAATCTCATATCCATTCTTTCTCTTACCTATGATCCTAGAACAGAAGTTTCAACTAAATGATGTGCCTTTAATCTTTCTTGTCTTTGCAGAGCTATTATCAATAGGTGTGGATTTAACAGCGAAGGGATTGTTGTGGTTGCAAAGAGGTTGGGTGCTCAACATGGTAAAAGAATGTTGGCGGAAACATCAGGCACGATGTCAACTACAAGTGATGAAGTAAAGCCAGGGGGCAAATCAGGACCTGGAATTCTTGGGGTTAACCTTGGAAAAAACAAAACAAGTGAAGATGCTGCGGCTGACTATGTCCAAGGAGTTCATAACCTATCCCAGTATGCTGATTACTTGGTACAAACTTCCTATCGTATCGTGCATTCGTTTGATCTAATCTACCATATGATTCTTTGTTCCTAATGTCATATTTCATTACAGGTTATCAATGTTTCATCACCCAATACTGCAGGGTTGCGTATGCTTCAGGGAAGGAAACAGTTGAAGGACCTTGTAAAGAAGGTTCAAGCAGCTCGGGATGAGATGCAATGGGGTGATGATGGTCCTCCTCCTCTTCTTGTCAAGATTGCTCCTGATCTATCCAGAGGAGAGCTTGAAGATATTGCGGCGGTGCGTTGTTGCTAAACAAATCAAATAACACATTCTATACTTTCCAAGTATGTGGCTATTACAACATTGTATTGATTTGTGTAGGTTGCTCTTGCCCTCCACTTGGATGGCCTGGTAAGTATTAGAAAATTCATTTGTTTAATTTTTTTTTTTTTCGATTTGTGAGTCAAGGTATGTTGCAGATCATAAAGCTTACGGTGATGATGGTACTTTCTTTGTTTCTCCTATAGATCATATCAAATACTACAGTCTCTAGGCCAGAACCTGTAACCAACGACCCTGTGGCAAAAGAAGCAGGTGGTTTGAGTGGGAAACCGCTCTTTGCTCTCTCCACCAACATGTTGAGAGAGATGTACACTTTGACACGAGTAAGTTTTCATTTGCTAATAAGAGATGATTCCGTATTCTACCAAGGAACTAAAACATTTCTGATTCGGGTTTTTTTGGCTATTTTCATGACCTCTTACTTAGGGAAAGATTCCACTGATAGGCTGTGGCGGTGTTAGCAGGTAAACACCTTGTCTCATCATGTTTTAGATTGTGAGAAGAAAAAACAAAACACAAAAATATGATACAGATGAATGAATCTTTGTGTGTTTCAGTGGCGAGGATGCTTACAAGAAAATAAGAGCAGGAGCAACTCTTGTTCAGCTGTACACAGGGTTTGCGTATGGAGGACCCGCTCTCATCCCACAAATAAAGGTATGTCCTTTCTCATAAACACCAGTCTTTTCTTCAAAAAGGAAAATTTACTAAGCATAGAGAAAGTCTCTCTTTGCTGCAATGTCTTCGTTGATACTAATATTCATGTCTTTTTGTTGCAATAGGAGGAACTGGTGAGTTGCTTAGAAAGGGATGGCTTCAAGTCGATCCAAGAAGCAATTGGTGCGGATCACAGATGATAAATCACAGAGGGCAATACAACAAGATAAACAAACAAGTTGTATTTAAGTTTCATTGATTCAGTTGTTTCTTTCTCACCAACAATAACAGCATGGTTTTTGCCTCTTTTCTCTCTGTTTTATGAGGAAATAACTAGTAACATTTTTGTCTTAATCGTTCACTAGTTTATCATTTGTTTACTTCAAAATTACAGCAAAAAATTATTCTAAGCACACAGAACACAGCTCGATTGAGATCATAAGAGTCGTAACAAAACTGATCAGACAAAAAAAAAAAAAAAAAAAATTNGTGTCAATAGTAAAAGCACTACTAGATAAGAAGAATCTTCACGACGTGGGTGCAGCTTGTAACTGTTTCATTTTGGCCTGCAAGACCATCCCAGCTTCATCTGCCACGCTTTTCTTCTTTGACGCCACCTGCATTGAATCGAACATTCTTCAAGTTTATTACTAAAAATCTCGGGTAAGGTAAACATAGGTTTTCAAATAAAAGGGTATTGAAACAACTTGGCACTGATGCAAGATTGATGTCAATAATACTCATCAAAACTGTGAAAAGACAAACTAAACCGGAAAGGGGAGATCATAGCACTGGATTCTGCTTTATAAGGAAGCAAACAATACTCAGAACTAGTAAGAACCGAGATTCAAATGCAGAGTCAACTAGTCAAGTGGAGACACTACTTAGTGTATCATGTACTCCTAAGAAGCTTTTATAGCTTTGTGTCCATTGCATTCCGTTCGAGTTCTACCATTTCCACTAAACTGTTAATTTCACGATTTCTGTAAATGTTAATGAGAACTGTGTAATTCTTCTGTATGAGGACAGTTCTAAGTCATAATAATCTATTTAGCCTAACGGAGTATCAAACGTCACGAAGAGGAAGAAAAAGTGATAGGCTTTTTTCCTTATTGTCCCCCCCTCAGGATCTATCTAAACACCAAAACAAGCTAAGAGAGTGAAAATTTCGAATTCAGATAAATGTCATCCAAAAAAACGTACCTCAAAAAGTTGGTCAAAGTTGGATTTCAGCAGGTTGATCTTCCTGTGACAGTAATCTTTTCCGTCATCCATTGTTTTCTACTCAAAATGAAAACACTTCAGCTACAACACAAGAACGAGACTGAACAAAGTCAATATCATCACTTGTTATCGATTTGTATATACCTCGATGAAGTAACCAGTGCCAATATCAACTAGAACCTTATCAGCCTCATCAAGTGCCCCAGGCACGTAGAGAGACGCAGTCAGTGGCACAAGCATCTTCTTACCTGTAATTTCAACTTTTCAAAATCATCCACCGCTGAAGATCAATTGAAAAATGAGAGGTGAAATAAAATCTCCAACGGACCTTGAGGTCGAAGAGAGAGATCGTTGAGAGCTGCGGCGGCGGAATCGAGGCGGCCGGTGGCTGTGCGGATGTTGTTAAGACTGTCCTGAAGCAGATTCACTTCCAGATCCGCTTGCTCCTTCAACGCTTTCAGCTGTTCGATTCCCATCTTCTCCAGCTCCATTCTCGACGATGACGACGCCATATTCTCTCTCTCTCACTTCCTCCGAGTTGCGAATCGCCGAACTCTGCGCCAAAAAGCTCTTTCTCCGCTTAGAGACGAAGTGAGGCCCATTAAGTGGAGTTAGCGTCAGAGACGAAGTATGGCCCATTTACCCCAGTATCTAGGCCCATGTAGGTCCATTCAGTTATTTAAAAAACGGGTGATTAATAGTTTGTTTTATTCCACCTCTCTTTTTTCCGCAAAGGATAGTGTGATATTTTTGTTTGGGTTACATAACTTTTAATGTGCGATTGCATTATGTCCGTCGAATTTAAAAATCTGAGGATCTCTGTAATGATTCTTAGTAAGCAATTTTTTTCTTTCTGAAACTATTTGACAGTACATTTAATACGGCATAGAGCTGCTGCAGTGAGGTAAATGAGAGGCTATTTACTTACATGTGTCGGTCCAAAATGAAAAATGTGTGTACTATATTTATATGCCAACCTATAAAAATTATTTGCCATAGAAAAGAATGGGACCATATCAATTATTGGGGTTGGGGTCATTTAGATGATTCGACAATAAAAGGTACGGGATGTTTTTGATACGAGTTGATTACGAAGATCCCCCACCTATAATTATTTGCATTTTATTTTATAGCTTAGTGTTAACTACTAGTACTAATTAAGCCAAGAAAAACACCACCTTTTAGCTAAGATCTTTCCATTAATGGACTCTTATTTTATGCCAAATTTTGTTTGATTCATTGATTAGTTAGTGCCACCTAAATAGTTTAAGAAACCTATTATCAATTTGACAGTTTTCACTAATCTGATTGTGCGAATTAAATTATTAATTTTATATAAATTATTCAGCAGGTATAGTTAGGATTGAGAATATGAAAACACAAACAAAATATTTATCTATACGCATTCACTAAATGTTTTTAATAAACTTTCAGCTTTACATAAGATATTCTAGTATTAATCCTTTGGTCATCCAAATTATTTGCATTATTATCCTTCACCAAATTTACATTACAACAGTGAAAACGGTTTTTGCCAAAATCAAAACAAGCATAAAATAATCATTTGGTAATGTATAAACAATTGAATACACATTCAAGCGTAGTTGGTTTTAAGTACATTCATAGTTTCATACCCGAAAAAAAAAAGTGTAGTTGGTGTGTGCTGTAACTGAAAACGATAATGATATATCCGCCACATATGAACAGCTACTTTCAAGCAAGAGACAGTCTAACTCTCTTGTTTATTTACGATTTTGTTAAGTTGCTAGAACAAAATTACAGACAAATTAATTCCGTAACCTCTCGCCATATGGTTTTAACAGTAAAACTAAAAGACTAAAAAGTTATGAATCAATCTTTCTCTGACTTACGTGACAAATCCGAACTTCCAAACACAGTACATAAATTCCTTTCAAAAAATACACATTCAAAATTTCAGACAGATGAAACAGCTGTTTTGTCTTTTTTTATTTACTTAATCCTCTGTTCTCGCATTCAAATCGAGACGCGAAACCCCAAAAAGCTTCTTGAAACCACAATATATCCAGTAGAAAAGAGATTACGTTCATCATCCAGTTCGATTTCAGCGAAACAATCACACTCAAAAGAGTAAAATATGAAGCCGGAACATTTATTTAAAATAAACGTGGTAAACAGCTTGCGCCTCACCACAATTGTAACGCATTACACAATTGGCAACAAAACAAACAATATAAAATATATTAATTATTATATCTGGAATTTTGACGACGGCTCTGTTTCGCCGGAAAAACCAGACAGAAAGGGGAAACCACCGCGGTTCCGTAATATCCCTTTGATGAAAGAAGAAAACATCGAGCTACTAAAATAGTCTTGGAAAGCCGATGAGAAATCGATCTCCCACAAACAAACCAAAAAAACCTTTTAATTCTGAAACAATTCTTAAAAGTCCAGATACTTAAACCCTAACCCTAATCTTAACTTAAACACTAAAGATACTCTCTCGAATCACTCCAGAAATCAATCAATCCCTAAAAACAAAACAAAAACACACACACAGAGAGAAGCCACTCAAGTAAAACAATGCAGGAGATTGATCGATGACAATAGAGAAACAGAGATATAATTATATACCAAACTAAAAAAAGGGCTTAACGGCTTAAGTACACCATCAACGTGGGTCATCTTCTCTCCGACCCGACCCGTGAGTTCCACCGGATAACGAAGCAAGCAAATTAAGATGACCCGGAAGGTAATTCCCGACCCTAGCTGCCGAAGCTTCACCCATTGCAGCTTGTTGCTGTTGCTGTTGCTGCTGGTGGACAAACAGTGCAGCTGCCGGTTGTTGTTGCTGTAAGAACATCTCTTGCGGAGCTCCGGCGGCAAAGCTCCAGACTTGTCCGAAATCCGGCCTCGCCGGAACTGCCCAGAACCCAGCTGGCGTAGCAAACGATCCCATTGTCTCGTCTTTACCTCCACCGGAATCCTCGTCGGCTCTCACGCGTTTTCCGAGTATGAACGGAGAGGATCCTAGTAAAGGTTTATGGTCTAGTGACGAGGATAAAGTGCAGGCTGAGGAAGTCGAATTCGTGACGGAGTTTCCCCGTATTGAAGCTGAAGCGGTGGAGAAACTCGCCGGAGTTGTTCCGGTTCCTGTGGCGGCTATGATTGAAGGCTCTGCTTGACGGAGAAGCCACTCGATTGTTTGGCCGTCGGATTTGTGGCCGAGCTCTCTAGTTAGCTGGAAAACACGAGCTGCGCATATGATTGGCATACGGATCCTCCTCCCTCTTCCGTCGACTTTGCTGTGTCGGTCCTTCGCCGGAGGCTTCTTCACTACGAGAGCTCCGTCAGACGATTGTTGCTGCTGCTGTTGCTGTTGTTGTTGTTGTTGTTGTTGTCTCTGCCGTTCGATTATTGCTCCGTTCGAGATCATAACTCCGTCGTTGTTATTCGACATGACTCTCGATCCGTTTCGAAGAAATTGGGTTTGGTGTTGATTTAATTTTCTCAGTGTCTACTGTGAAGAAGAAACAGAGAGGAGGAGGAGGAGGAAGAGGAGAAGAAGGGGAAGCTAATGATTGAGAGGCAGGAGCTGGTGGAGACAGGAAGGAGGGCACATGGTGGGTGGGTCCCTCTCACAGCTCACCTCTCTGGTTTTTTTCTTTGCCCTCCTTTGCTTTTTTGAGGGGACATTTTTTTTGTCCCGACGCGGTGGACTCCACGCTCCTTACCTCCGGTGAAGAAAGTCGCGTGGGGACACGCTCCGGCAGGAGATTTTTAAACTAGGTGGGTCCTATGGTCCTTTCTACGGTTGCTGCAGGCATTTAAGAGACGTTTATCCATTGCCACGTCACCAACGCCAACGCCGGGGGGAGGTAAATTCACTAATTTACCGTATATTAATGTAATTTTGCTTTGGAATTAATCAGAACTTTGTAGTAGTGTTGTAAACTGATGTTGTTTTCTCTGTTAAATAAATATATGTTTGTAATAACATTAATAGTAATACAGTCCATTTGATTAACATGTAATGGTCTGTTACAATGTAAAGAAACGAACCCACCAGATCAAAGGTGTTCTCTATCTAGTAAAACTTTTCCTAAAGCCGGACAATAGTTATAGAGTTGGAGTCTAGCTAGCTAATCTGGATTTTAATTTTAGCTAGTGTGAACTAATTATAGGGAAACTAATATTTTAAGAAGAAATCTGTTTCCATGTAACTTTTGAAAAGATTGAAAAGGAGACAATCAGTGAGGTAACTGATTGGTAAGTAGACTTCGACGTCAAAACTTATTGAGTTGTAGTTTTTGCTTTTTATATTTTATATTTGGCAGTATTTTTAGCCAGTAGTTCAAATATCTGCAGCATCACGTGTTTTACGTGAAATGGCAAATTTCGAAATTTATTATTCAGAATTCCTTTGTCGACAGTCTCGAGACCAAAATAAAAATTTCCATATTTCTAGCTCAATTTATTTTGAGTTTGGTCGATGCATCTCTTCTTCTTTACAGTTTAAATAATTTGAAAAACTGGCATAAGTTGGAAATGCTTATGTCGTTGTCTTTGTATATTACAATAACAACACATATCATGAGAGAAAAAACGTATAAATGTTTATGTCATAAACGCTGTTGAATAATCTATACACAGTCTTGTATATATATATATAAGTCCCTATTAGTGTTTCTAATGAACATTAACTTAATCCCTTTGAGTCTGACATTGAAAAGAAGTGATTAGTCCACTTGGCAGATACGCAAGATTTTGTTACTTCGTTCGTTCTCATCGAGATTTTTTCCCCTTATATCGTGACAATAATTTATTAATGGCCTAAGCAAGGAGCATTTTATGATGTATTATTAGTTTTAAATTTTAATTATTGTCGTACCCACAAGTATTTTAATTAAACGGATTTTCTTATTGTTAATTAGTTTACCATTCTTGTGACCCAACGCAAATACGCAATCACGAGCGATTGTGTGTCCTCCTCATGTCTGCTTTTTTTGTTAAGACTTAAGAGTGTACTCTAAACTTGAAACCAAATCTACTAAAACAAATGTTTTGGAGTGAATAAGGCAGATGATAATTTATAAATCATGTGAATCAATTTTTTTGTTTAAAATTAAGTAGCTAATATTGGATAATGGATGATAAAAGTTTTGTCGGAAGTTGACTGGTTGACTCGTTTGTTAGGGAGTTGACTCATAGGGTGATAGGGAGTTGACTCGTTTGTTAGGGAATTGACTCGTAGGTACATGTATGTATACACAATCACACATAAAGAGAAACCTCTATATTTTCTCTTTGCTTTGGTAAAACAACTATGTACACTCGTTTATTGATTTTGATTTCACAAAATGTTTACAAGCGTATTCTCAATAAAATTAATAAAATCCTAACGAACCCTTCGATCTTTAAAAAAATCTCAATCAAGTTCTTGAACTACTAAAAATATAAATATCATCGGCATCATCATCATCACCAGCAACACCACGAGCATACTTCCCCCAGAATCTATGATCCTTCCACACTCTCCCCATCTCCTCAATGGGAACTCCTTTCGTCTCCGGCAACAGGAAGTAGATGAAAATCGTCATGATCAAGACCATGGCGGCAAAGAAGTAGAACAGACCAAACTTCATGTGGCAAAGCATCGTCAAGAAGAACTGTCCGATTATGAACGTGAAGAACATGTTCACCGAAACGTTCATCGATTGTCCCGCCGATCTGATTTCCAATGGACATATCTCACTCGGCACTAACCATCCCAACGGTCCCCACGACCACGCGAAACCGGCCACGTAGAGACATATCAACGCCAAGATTATATCAGCATCAGCCATTGACAAATCTCCTTCCCCTTTCAGTCCAAATTTCCATCCGAGCATCGACCCAACCGCAATCTGAAACCAAAAGGAAGCAAAAAAAATCATTTTTACTTACTCTGTTTTTGAAAGCAGAGCATTATGATACTCTGTTTTTGTACACACCTGGGTCAACATCATCTGGGCACCGCCTTCGAAAAACAGAGCTCTGCGTCCGAATCTGTCGACTGAGTAGATGGAGACGATGGTGGCGAGGAAATTGACAAGACCGGTGATGACTGCGGATATGAGGGCGGCGTCGTTTCCAAAACCGATGGTCTTAAACAAGACAGGTGCATAGAACATGATGACATTGATCCCTGTTAGCTGCTGGAAGAACGGGATAAAAGTGCAGAACGTGAGCTGCGGTCTATACCGAGCGTGAAATATGTTCATCCACGGATGCTTAACTCTCTTAGCGATCTCACTCGCGGCGCAAAGATCCGTAAACTCATGCTCGACATCCATGGTTCCTCTGATCCTCTGCAGCATCGTCTTAGCCTCTTCTTTGTCTCCACGTTCGAGGATCGAATTCGGCGTCTCCGGCAAGAGGAAAGATCCGACGAGCATCATAACGGCAGGAACTCCAGCGATACCGAGAGATAATCTCCATCCGATGCCGTTCTCGAGCTTTACGGTTGCGTAGTTGACAAGGTTCGCGGCTAAGATCCCAATGGTGATTGCTAATTGGAAACAAATGTTGAGAGCTCCTCTGATATTAGCAGGAGCCATCTCAGATATGTAAAGAGGAACAGATTGGTTAGCGAACCCGACGCCTACACCGAGAAGTAACCGCCCGATGATTAACATCTCGAGGCTGATAGCGAAACCGTTGAGAAGAGCTCCGGCGAGGAAAGCGAGAGCACCGATCGTCATGGAGCGTTTCCGGCCAAAGAGCCTTGTAATGGTAGAAGCGAGGAAAGAGGAGAAGAGAGCAGCGAGGTAGAGAGAGGAGGTGAAGAGAGTGAGAAGCTCGTTGTCGTATTTGCAGTACTCTGTTTCACGCCCTGTTTTGTTCTGCATTTCGCGAAGCACGTCCGGGAAGAATTTCGTTAGAAACTCGTCCATTGATGTCACTCCTCCTGAAAAAAAAAACATATTTTTCCATGAAAATCAAAGAAGCAGAGAGAATGATAGAGATGAAATCTGGTTTTCTTGGTTGGGAAGAAAAACGAACCTGAGATACCGATATCGTAACCGAAGAGGAGACCGCCGATTGCAGCCAACATGCAGGTAATCACGACGAAGGCGGTTACACGTCCTTCTTCGTAGTCTCCTCCATGGCCACTCTCTCCTACAAATGATCCTCCTGCCATTGATTTAGACTATTTGGCCAGAAACGCAGCGTTTTTGAGGATCTAGATGATGGTGATGGATCAAGAAGTCAAGTGTTCTCGTCTTATAATGAAAACAGATTGAAGGTGAAAAGAGTAAAGGAAGATTGTTCTTCCGAAACTCCTTTCTTGCTTCTTGATCTGCTTTGCATTCCTCTGTAAACTTTGTTGGTTTTTTTTTTTTTTTGTTGGCTGAGTTTATAAGAGCTCCTTTGGGATTATGATCCACTCTGTCGGATCTGTAATATCTATTTTCAGTTACAATTCCATGATAAGCTTGTCGATCAATCTGACAATACAAAGATTATGAGTTTGGATTCTTCATTTTCTTTTTGCGGCAAAAACTCTAACAATAGTTTTCTCATGTGTGTCTTTCACTCTTTATCTTTAGCCGACAATTATATATAGTGTGGTGACTTGGTCATCTCAAAATCTCGTTTTCTCCACGCAACAACCATTTTAACAGAAATAGCAGAACAACAGTTTTTTTTCTTTTTTGCCAATTGCATTGTTTGTAATATAGACCTTATTATGAGAAACATAATTTGGAACACATTTGTGTTTACATCAACTGTTATCATCTCTTGTTGGCACGTGTGTGATAGTAGATGGTTAAATATTATGATGATTGATTAATATAACGAAGACCATTTTTAGCTTCTTAAGTGGACCATTTTTAGCTTCTTAAGTGGATTGTATACTTCAAACAAGTGTCCATGGCCACACAAAACAGACAAAAAAAGCATTGGCTAAAAATAGGTATTAAAGGACAGATTTTGATATTTTAATTCATTTGTCTCCAGGAAGAAAGAGAAGATCTGCTGAAGATTAATCAATCTTGGCCGTTGGATCGTTTTGAAGACTAGGCTGAGCAAGCTGGAGATGATAATTAGGATCAATCTCAGAAGGAAGCGTAGCGAGCTGAAGAACACTGTTTGGTTGTTGCTGATGATCGCTGTAGCACTGAAGCTGCTCTAGAAACTGCTGATACTCTCCTGGTTTCGTATCTATCCCAGCTTGCTGAAACTCAATCGCTGTACGATGCTCATGAAGCTGCAATAACCACGTGTATACGAGAAAATCTCATTCAATCAAAAAGGTGCAAACGAATTCACATTCTCTATGGTAACCAAACTTACCATACGGTACATGTTGTTATTATCTTCTTCTAGCATCCGCCTCTGATCATAAATATAGACATGGTAATAATAATGATGATTAAGCCAGAGGTATAAAAGATGATTAGAGAGGAAAGCGTACTTAAAAGAGTGATTAGAGAGTGACCTTTCTGCTTAGATTCTCCAACTGTTGCTGCATCAACTCATTCTTCAATATATTAACAGTAGAGATACAAAGAGAGATTGAAACAAAAGTGTAATCAATATATAGTTTGAAGAGAATAGCGTTGATATGAACCTATATATTTAATTACCTTACGCTCGCGGATTTTGAGGACAGAATGTTCGAGCTGTTGCTCGAGTCCGTCGAGCTCGTGTGGAAGGATGGAGGCTAAGTCGTGGCCATGGTATGGACGTAGACGCAGCTCAAGCTTACATGTCTCTCTTCTTAGTACTTCCATCTCACGGCACAATGCCTCCTATGTATATATACACACAAACAAAGAAAAACTCCAAATGATTATTGATTTTTTTGAAAATGTTTTTTCTTCGTTCTCATTTGGTAAGACAAATGCATAAGTATATATACCCGGTCGTCATTAGGATCAGGAAGTCGCAATCCTTTCGTCTGCAAGTATCGGTCAATGAGTTGAGGCATCCTATATTCAATATTGGTAATTATAAAATTTGATCAAATTAGTATCTTCAATCTTTACAACGTCAAGACTTAAATAGTTATTGGAAGGACACAAAATTCAAACAACGAATGTTGTTCTCAAGATTAGGATCTATATCTTGGCCAACAAAATTGGTTACCATAAAACAAAATTAAAAGGTGTATTTACCCACTTAGTTTTTTTTTGTCAAAGCAGGCTTAAACTACAAATTAGCATACATTTCTCCTCAAATTTAGGTTATATGTATGTTAAAAAAAAAAAATATTTAGGTTATATGTAAACTCATGGCTTAGATCTAAAACTTCTAATTAACACACCTTTAAGATTGTACGTAAATCGAATCATTAAAATGGTATATATGTATGTTGTAAATATTACTACATGAATTAGGATCTTATTATGAGCTTTATCAAGAAATGTCCAAAAAAATATATGTAGAAAAATATATCTCTTTGGTTGGCAAGTGTAGAAAAATATAGAATTTGACCGATATTTATAAAGTTGATTATATACATGCATGTACACATATATGTAAATCAATTACTGCATGAATAAATATATATCATCAGAGAGATTCTTAAAATCTTAATTATATTCATGATAACCTGCTACTTCAAAAACTAATGATGAATACTGTCTGTTCACAAGCACGAGCAATATTATCTCCCATTTCCTCATTAATTGAATGAATAGATTCACGTGTATGTATAGACCACTGAAACCCTAATCTGATAGAGAGAGAGAGAGAGAGAGAGAGAGAGAGAGAGAGAGAGAGAGAGAGAGAGAGAGAGAGGAGAAGTTAACCTGTGGGGCTCGGAGCAGTACTCGGAGATCTTTCCGGTGGCGGAGAAGACGATGAGACCGATGTGAGCGTCGCAGAGAACAGAGAGCTCATGAGTCTTCTTGATAAGACCACTTCTTCTCTTGGAGAAGGTCACTTGCCTTGCCGTCTGATTCTCTATTTTCTTGATCTCTATCTTGCCTCTCCCCATCTCTCTCCTCTTCCTCTTATTCGTCCCTTCCTCTTCCTCCTGATTCAAATGTATGTCATGTGGATTCACATGTGCAAGAGTTAGATCAACTAAAACGCAAAACCCAATTTAACTACAAAGCAAGAATTTGAAACCCTAGAGTTAATTACAGGATTGGTTTCTATGATGGTTTGATTCATGAATCCTCTTCTGTGAATTAGAGAGTAGCGAGAGTGTGTGATTGTGTGTGTGTGGTGAGAGAAAGAGAGAGTGAGCGAGAGAGTTAGTGAGAAATAAATAGAGAGAGAGAGAGTCTTTAAAGTACTCTTTGTTGAGTTTTTCTTGGGGATCTGGAAATGGAGATCAATAGTCTATGAGGTTGGATGATGACACACAAAGAGAGAGATTAAAGGAGAAATCTGCTTAATTACTTTCTCCTTTCGATATAATTCTGTGTGTGGCGTGTGGTTTCAGCTCACCATCGTTATCTTCTAATTTCTTTTTGATAAAAACGTTATCTTCTAATTTCATTTTCTCTTTCTTCTACTTTCTTACATATGTGGAGTATTAATTAATTTCTTTCTGTAAATTAGGCAATGCAAATGGCTTTACCCTGTGTTCAAAAAACCGGGGCGGAAATTTTACAATATTTGTATATTTGTTAACATTTTCAAATATATAATTATATAAGTAACACATCAATATGATATTTATTTTTCAAAAGATTATATTTTGTTTTTTTACACGATCAAAAAATAGTTTAACTCACAATATTGACAAAAAATAAATTATCTTGATCAATTGAAAACATACAAAAAATATATAGTAAAAGAATTGTAATTTTTCATCGATCAAGTAATGTGCAATGGACTCTTAGACTTAAATAATTATATATAAATATGATAGCTAAAGTGGCAATTATATATATAAGTACTACATTTGTAGCATTTGTGTAAGAAATTACGCTAGCTAAAATGGCTCCTTCATCACCTGCCTTCTTCATCACCGCTCCTTCATCACTTGCGCGATTCTTTTCCCCAGATCTCACAACTTCCACCATTTTTCTTTCACTTCTTTCATCATTTTTCTTATATTTTATGTCAAATATCTATAGATCCAACCAATAGAAACCTGTTTCGAACACCAATTAGAACAAAAACAAGTAAAAACAAGATTTTTCAAAAAAAATCGAGTCAAAGCTCGGTTGACCAGAAAAACGCTCCGATTTCCGTTAATCTCTTCGATGGTCCGCCGATTCACGTTTTATCGACCGATTTATCAGTAAAATCGCCGATTTTTTGGAACATAGGCTTTACCTATATAATATCAACAATTTTTTAGGGTTTTGAAATGTTACTGCGAACGTAACACGATCACACTATTTACGTTAAGTATTATAAGACTATAGCGTCGTGCTGTGCCTTAATTTGTTCTTTTTTTTACATATATATATATATATGCGTGTGTGTTACTAACTTAATACTGTAACAAAAACCTATATATTGTTCCTTTTTTTAAAGAGTAATTTTCAGGGTTTTTAAACTAGTTTTTTTAAAAAGGAATTTTTAGGTCTCGTTATCTATTAAAAAATAACCCAGAAACCAAAAACCAAAAAGTTAAGGCCTTGACTGTTTGTGGTTTTTGCAATAGTTTTTGGTTTTTATTTTTCCAAAAACCACTTTATTCTCCAATCAAGATTTTTAATAAGTAGATTTCCTAAAACTAAGAGAAACTAGTTTTTGAAAACAAAAACCAAAATCTACTTTTTTGAGTTTTTCTCCTCTTTGTACGTGAGATTTTTTTTTTTTTTTTAAAAAAAATATTTTTAGCCATTAATATTTTCTCTTAACACATATATTTCATGCTCTTGTAAGTTATTAATAATTATATTTGTTTATTCTAATAACTTTAAACAACTGAAAAGAAACAACGTGGTTATTTTTTTAATTATATGAAAATATCTATGTGTATTTTGATTGATAAACTTTATAAAAAAAAAGTATTTTGATTGATAAACTTTTAATTAATACTTATAATTTTTGGTGAGTTATTATTTTTATCTGTAAGGTTTTATATTTTATTTTAGTAAGTTCTAAATGCATAAAACTGAAATAAATAAAAAACATTGTTTTACAGGAAATAATGTTTCTTGTTAATAAATTTATATATTTACTTTTTTTTTACGGCAATTTATTTATTTACTTTAGAAGTTTTAAATACTTAAAATATAAAAATATATCTAATATAGTTTTTTTATGAGAAAAATATATAGACAAAAACCAAAAACTAAATAATCTACCATTCAAGTTTTTAAAAAACTAAAATCTACAGCAAAACCAAAATCAAAAATCAAAATTTAAAATCAGAAACTAAAATCCAAAAACCATAATCCAAAATCTAAAAACCAACCAAACATTCATGGCCTAAATGTCAAATTGTTATTGGACATGTAATGGGACTAATGGCAGTGTTGGTAATTTCTTTAGCAGAAAAGACCCTTTTTAGTCAAACCTTTGAACCTCTAATTTTCTTTGATCTGGCATGCATGACGCAACTAAAAAAGAATCCAAAAATGGAAACTTAATGAAAAATTGGTATAAGGAAAACAAAGTTACCACAAAAGGGAAAAGGCAAAAGAGAGAGACTAGCCAAATGGGAAAGGACAAAGTGTAACAATACTTGAAAGTGACCTTGTTTATTTCTTTTACCCACCCCGCCCTTCTACCTATATCTCTGTATGTATATAAGTGCCCTTTAATTTTAGTTCTTTAGTAACATCAATTTAGGTGTAGTTTTGCTAAACAAGTTTTTGCTGATGTATCGGTGTTTGAACCGTTGAATATTCTAAAAATGCGAGCACTTCTAACCAATGAGCCATAGTTTTGTTTGATTATATATCTGTGGTAATTATAGAATTTTCTTTATAAGAGAATTTATCGATCTTTTCATTCAATTCGAGTGATCATTAGATATAGCCTAAATTCAAATTCAGTGTAACGAAAAATCGAATTCAAGACCGTGATGGTAAAAAGCACAATCCATCATGATTCATGACACGCTCCTTTATATTTGAACTTGAAGTAACACCTTTTTTGGGTAAAAATAATAACACTAATTAAGCCCTTGTTATTATTTAATTTGTTTACACTGAATTTCATTAATAAATTGGTTAGTGGAAAGCGAGAAAGGAAAAGGGGCATTTATACAGAAACATTACCACACAAAGCAAGGCAAGAAAAGGTATGTGTGTAATATGTTGAGTTTCTAATCTAGTACAGATTTTATAAGATGACATCTAAATCTTTTTCTTTTGATGGTGAAACTTGAACATATATATATTAACCAACTGCTACACCAGGTTGAGAACAAAATTTTCTGATAATATGAATATACAGTTTAATCATTTTAGTGACGATTTTATAAGTTTTAACAACTATGCATGCCATATAGAATTGAGAAATATCATACTGTCGATTAAGTAACGAACGACTTAACATAGTTCTTATGCGAAGTAGATAATTTACCTATAAATGACGCGATAGGTCCTTAATTAGCAATCGAAAATGCTTTGGAAATCGAAAAAAAAAGTGATGAACGTAATGGTCTAAGCAATATATATGCAACAAGATATCGTATCGTTCAAAGTCTAAAGTAGAGTCTTTTCCTTTGAATTTTTGAGTCAAGAGATTTTTTAAGGAGGTAGAGAGAGAAAAATGTTCCAGTCGTCTCGTCTGTTCAGTCAGAGACTCAGAGGAAACATGTTATGCTTTCTAAAATAGGAAACTAATGATTATAGAGGAAGACGTTGGGTCCAACTGTCCAAGGCTGTTTTCGTCATTCCACCTATCCCCCTCTTCTGCTGCCCCTATCATATTCATTTGGCTTGTCTACAAACATACACACAGACGTAGTTGATAGTTGTTTTGGTTTTCCTTCTTAAGAGGCTTACTCAAACTTTACACAGAGAAAAGAGTAAAAAGTTGAAAACCGTATGACATAACACTGCATGTTATCATGAGATGGATCGTGTGACGTCAGCGTTTTATGTGTTTCAGTTCAGTGATTACTGATTACCATTAATATTATTTAATGACATTGACAACCTCATGTACCCATTCATTAACTAGGAGTCTAGGACCCAATAGCCCTCTACCATTTTTTTTTGTTTTTTTGTTTGCCTTCTATCATAAAAGTCATTCACATGTCAATTATGTTCCTATATTATAAAACAACTTTAATTCTCAAAAGAACAAGAAGTTCGTGAAATTGGCTCATTCCCATTTCTTGTAGTTTTAAGTCAAAACCAAGGCAAAAAAATAAAGAGACCAATTTCATTAAACTTCAAAAATAAAACGGCATAGAAAGAAAAGGACTATCTTTCTCTCTTCAATAATCTTCCTTTCTTTCTTCTCTTTGCAAACTGTTGTTATTAGAGAGGTTGGTTCCTGAAACATCTTCATCATATTTTGGACATCAGTTAAATTCACTTTCACTTCAACAGACCTCTTTCTTGGAAAAGCTCGAACATGGCCGCACCAATCTTAGCCGGTGACTCAACAACTTTAACTCCAGCGTCTCTTAGGCTCTTTATCTTGTCTTGAGCTGTGCCCTTACCGCCCGAAACAATGGCTTCATCGATCCCAACAAAAAACAGGAAAACACAACAAGATCTAAGCACGGGTCGAGTGAAAAACAGTGTATAAATGAAAGAGACGAGTAAAGAGTTTATTTACCTCCAGCATGACCCATTCGACGCCCAGGTGGTGCAGTGAGTCCGGCAATGAAAGCAACTACAGGCTTCTCTGTACCACTTGCCTGTTTGATTACAAAGCCAAAATCTTTTTACTCTCTCGACCATTTAGAAATGGGAACTGTTGATTCTTAAGAAAGATGCATTGTGGTTACCTTTATCAAAGCAGCGGCATCTTCTTCTGCAGTTCCACCGATTTCTCCAATGAGAACGATACCTGAAAACAAGTCAATTCGTTTTTAGTTACAAAAACAATGCTCGAGTCTTATACTAGTCTACTGAACAGAGCGAGTTTTGGTGAATCACCAAGTGAAATATCGATAAACAGAAAAGAAGGGCTGCAATATTCACAGAAAAACTTGAGTCTATTGCTACAAATGAACCACTTTTCACTTTCTTCTACATACTAAAGAACTTGGGATATTAGGCAAGTATTGGTAGTCTACTTAAAGGTGCGCGACTCAAAGGAGAGGAAACAATAAAAAAAAAAGTTCAATAATGGATGGTGTTGAGAAAACGAGACCTTCTGTTTGAGGGTCAACAAAGAACTTCTCCAAGCAGTCAACAAAATTCGTGCCGTTAAAAGGATCCCCACCAATTCCCACACACGTGGATTGCCCCAGCCCTACTGCAGTAGTTTGGAAAACCTGCACGAAAGATTACCCAAAAACCAACCATGAATATTAATTCCTTTAATTTCTCGCTAAGCCATCGGGATTTAGAGAAAAACTAAATGCCATGGAGATTATGAGTTGAGAAAAACAGAGAAAAAGTATAGCCAAACATGAAGGCAACACAAAGAACCTTACAGCTTCATATGTCAATGTTCCAGATCGAGAAACAATCCCTATCTTCCCCGGCTTGTGGATGTACCCCGGCATGATCCCAATCTTGCATTCACCAGGCTTGATGATCCCAGGGCAATTAGGGCCAATCAGTCTAGTTTTTGACTGACTGTTAAGAGCAGCTTTTACACGAACCTACATTTACAAAAAGTCAGAGAAATCAAATCAGTAGAGCAACTTATATAACTGTGCAAACCTACAGAAGTAAGCATAACGCAACGAGCTACTACCATGTCATGTTGAGGAATCCCTTCAGTAATGCAGACAACAAGATCTAACTCAGCTTCCACGCCTTCAATGATGGCAGCAGCAGCGAAAGGCGCAGGGACGTAAATCACAGAGGCATTGGCTTTCGTCTCGGCCTTTGCTTCAGCAACGGTGTTAAATACGGGGAGACCCAAATGTTCTGTTCCACCCTTCTTCGGTGTCACTCCTGCCACCTATAGCAACACACTCACATTAGCTTATCATAAGCTTCAAAGCAAACCCATTTCATCTACAGGATGATTGAAAACATCAACTAAGTTCCAAGTGAAGAATGGCGTTGTATGATGAATCATTTTCAAGTCCAAAATGAGTACAATCTATCCAGCAGAAACGAGAAGAGCCCTGAATAATGTGAGTTCAATTGTGAAAAATCAAATTGGCAAAATAACGTAACATTGAATCCGAGCTGCGAAAAAGGTACACTGAATTATGTAAATTCGGAAGACAGTACCATTTTGGTGCCGTATTCAATGGCTTGTTCAGTGTGGAAGGTTCCGTTCTTTCCGGTGATACCCTGGCAGATGACGCGGGTGTTTTTATCGACGAAGACGGCCGCAGGAGGCGGAGGAGTCGTCCCGTAGGAGCGAGACTGAGTCATCGAAGTGAGAGAGCAGCATGACGGATACACTTCCGAGCCGCCGCCGCCGGAACGGCGAACTTTGGATGAGAGAGATCCGAGAAGTCTGGTGACCTGCCTAGACATGGTTGTCTTCTTCGGCTTCCGACGATCGTAAAATTCTAAAAACCTACGATCCGAATCTCGTACTGCCTGAACCCTATAAACGAAAATGGTAACAAGATTTTTCACTGATCTGAAGAATCAGAATCGGCCGTCCAAACTCCAGAGCGACGGAAGCCTACGGGCCTACTCGAATAAATCCATTTGTGATTAGCCCATTTAGATTTGGTGATTCTTTTAAAAAGGCCATACAAAAGTTGAAAGGAATATATTGTCCGAATCTTTGAACCAAAAAAAAAATATATATATATTGTCCGAATCTCTTTTTTTTTTTTTTTTTGTTCCTTGGATATTGTCCTACTCTTATACAGTATACATGTATGTTTGAATTTATTTACTTTTACTAGTGTTTTGATTTATCTTTGTTTTGTAAACTGATATCCTAAATGATTATTATTATTATTTATTTTATTTTTTTTACTAGAAAGCTTTAAGGTGGGAAGAATTTCAACAAATTATTAGGAAATTACAGTTTAACTAACAAAAAGAAGTAGGGTTGACTGGAGTGGATTATTCTGAAGTCTGAAACAAAAAAAATTAGATGTCCTAAACACGTAATCCTCACATGTAGCCATGAAGAGTCCACAATTTTTTATGATTAAAACAAAAATTTCAATAATTCATTTTGATATTTTACGCCATGATCCTCAACCATAAACTTTCATTCCTACGAATGGATAACATCACAAAAAGTTCCAACTCTATTTTATTGCCACCAAACAACTTTTTTGTCGGCTTTTATTCAATTTTCTTTCCCATGCTTTTACTCAAAAATTCAACATTTTTGATTTTAACGAAACAAAAATGGAACTTTCTCTTTCCGTCCCAAATTAAATATCTTTCTGTTCCATCCACCGTCCGGAACAGAGAGGAAGAAGAAGAAAAAAATGTCACCGACAATTCTTACTCCGACGACTCTTCCTCCGTCGACTACTACATGGCCATGTACCGCATCTCAAAAGCTCACCACCGTTAGATCACCACTCAAGCTCAAATGTAGAGCCACTTCTTCATCATCATCGCCTATCACAGACTTTGATCTTTACGACCTCTTAGGTATTGACCGGAGCTCCGATAAGTCTCAGATCAAAGCAGCCTATCGTGCACTTCAGAAACGTTGTCATCCCGATATCGCAGGAGATCCTGGCCACGACATGGCCATCATCCTTAACGAAGCTTACAAGCTTCTATCTGATCCGATCTCTCGCCAAGCTTATGATAAGGTAAAAATTTCTTCTATTACTTGTTTGATTTTGTAGTCTCTGTCAAAGACCACACCAAGTAAATATCATTACTTGTTGCAGGAGCAAGCAAAATTGGAAGAGCTCAAAGGCTACACAGGGAAAACAATCTACTCTGTTTGGTGTGGATCAGAGACCGAGCAACGAGCAGTGTTTGTGGACGAGGTCAAGTGCGTTGGTTGCTTGAAGTGTGCTTTGTGTGCAGAGAGAACATTTGCTATCGAGACAGCTCACGGGAGAGCGAGGGTTGTCGCTCAATGGGCTGATCCTGAATCCAAAATCCAAGAGGCCATCGAAGCTTGCCCAGTAGACTGCATTGCGTAAGCACACATCTATAGTAGGTTTTAATTTCGATAACTTTATGCACAAGTATTGATTGATTGATTCTTTATGAGATGTTACAGAATGGTGGAGAGATCTGACCTTGCGCCATTGGAGTTCCTCATGTCAAAACAACCACGTGGCAAAGTGAGGATCGGGGTTGGAAACACGGTCGGCGAACGTGTCTCCAACGTGTTTGTTGATGTCAAGAAGTTCCAGGCAAGATACGCAGAAGCCATGAGCAAATCCACGAGAGAGAACTCTCAGGTGAGTTTAAAAAGGCCAAGTTTATAAACTTTACGTGTCACTGTCATATATAATATATTTTGGTATGTTTTGTGATCAGGAGACGGATTTGCAGAGGGAAGTGAGAGTAAGTGCGGTAGAGGGTATTCGGACTATTTCCAACTGGCTATATTGGAGATCATCACCGTACACAAGACCACTGAGTTCAGATTCAAACTTGAGTCTTACTATCACCAAACGCAAAAAATCGGCTGACCCTGATATCAAAAAGCTTCAAGATGCTGTGAAAGCAATGAAAGAAGCAGAACAGAGCGGGAAAAGCAAAGGAAAAGGAAAAGCTTCCATAGTTAGAGAAGAATATTGGACTCCATCAAATCCAGCTCTTCCCTCATCCGGAAACAGCAGTTCCAAGGCTACCTCCTCGATTCCGCAAGTGAGTCGTAAGAAGAAATCTCCATTACAAGAGAAGTCTACCACTACCAGTAGAAGAGAATACAGAAAGTTTCGTATACAGAAGTTCCCAATTGCAACAGCTACAGTAGCAGTATTCTTAGTTCAGTTCCAAGCCAGCTACAGTGGTGTGTCTGAGCTCAAAGACCATATCGGTGGCTCGCTGGCTTCAACCATAGTTAACAGCCCATGGCAGCAGATTTTGTTAGCCGGAGTTACCTGGTACTTCATTGGAGCAATGCTTCTCCAACTCGTGGAAGCTATCCAATCCAAGCAAGAAGATGAACAAGCATAGCCTTGAATCTTGATACATGTACAGCAGCAGCCGGTTATTTGTTCACCTGCAAATTTAAATTTACGTAATGATAATGATATACTATATTTGGGCTAGGCCCGGTTTATATTTTATGTGGCCCGATGATAATAAATAATTTAGCCCAATAATCGTGGAATCTTCTAGTTGTAACTTGTAACTTGTAACGACTAGTCCAAGCTCTGTTTTTCGTTCCCAATCCAAATATGGCTTCCTCGTCGAGAAAGTACGAGACCCGGAAGCGAGATCCGAATCCACAAATCGCAGCTCTTCTCGTCATCGACATGCAGAACTACTTCTCCTCCATGGCCAAGCCCATCCTCCGCAACGCTCTAACCACCATCGACCTATGCCGACGCGCCTCCATCCCCGTCTTCTTCACACGCCACGTCCACAAATCCCCTACTGACCGTGGCATGCTCGGCGAGTGGTGGAACGGCGATCTGATCCTCGACGGAACCGCCGATTCCGAGATCATCCCGGAGATCGGACGGCAGGTGATTGGACCAGAGGAGGTCGTGGAGAAGAGCACGTACAGCGCCTTTCGTAACACGGGACTCCACGAAAAGCTGGTCGAGATCGGGGCGGAGGAGGTGATCGTGATTGGAGTGATGACGAACCTCTGCTGTGAGACGACGGCGCGCGAGGCGTTCGTCAGAGGATTCAGAGTTTTCTTCTCGACGGACGCGACTGCGACGGTTAATCAGGAGCTTCACGACGCAACTCTCATGAATCTCGCGTATGGCTTCGCTTATCTTGTCGATTGCGATAGACTACGACGAGGACTTATCTCGTAATTAACCAAAAAACTCCTACTCGACTGTTATTAGCTATAGTTTAATTTCTCTCTGTGTAAAATCTTTATACACGTGTGTGTGTATGGCCGATGATGTTGTAGCCTGAACTAGCTTCGATAATCTTGTGTAATAGTTCTTGCTTTTTGTGCAAGAATCATTAAAAAAAAAAAAATTAAGAGTTTCTGAGGTCATCGTAACACGTAATATATACAAATTGTATTGGACAGTACTTTATGCTCAAATCTGTTTATTAATTTTCTTAAGAATTATATAAGAGATGATCAAATCTGTGGTAGAGAAAGGATCAAAAAGGTGAAGTAGGAAGTTTCTTATCAGCTAGAAAATGGTGAACAAGCTGAAGAGCCTCTCTAGGTTTGAATGTTGGAACTTGGTGTCCCGCTCCTCTCACCGTCACAAACATTAGCCCCTCGTACTCCACCGTCCACCCACCGACCTTTGTAAACGGCAGGTTATATACAACGTAGGAAACAAAATTTAGAGTCAGTCACACGCGTTTTTTTAATCGTAAGGAAATTTAAGAGTTTATATAACTTGATTCGAACGAATCAAACCTGTTGTTTGGTGTACCAAGGTGTCCAGTCTTGGACTGTCTTCAGACCAAGCTTCTTTAATGTGTATCTAGTTGCTGTCACCGGGATTCTACCGTCTGTGTCCCCACTTTTTTCACAAGAAAATTGAATCCGATTATTGCTAATTTTCCATAAAGAACAAAAATCTATCAAGGAGTATATGCTTTATACCTGAAAACCCAAATGCGTAATCCGGCTGAAACAAGTGTTCTTAAGGTAGGAAGCACGGAAGCGGGAGCGTCACCCCAAAACGAGATACGATCACTGCACATATAGTTAAACCATGCATTGGTTTAAAATATATCGAAGATTTATCAAACATTTCAAACCAAAGAAACCAAATTAATCCTCGATATCTTTAAAATTCCTTAAAACTGAAACATATTTTGTTTAATATACCTGCAATGAGTCCAAGGGTAAGAGATGTTGGTGACATTTGCATGAAGTGCCTCTTGAACATCTCTTCTGTTCAAATACGTTTCTGTATAGTCAGATGCACATGGATCGTACCCGGCTCCCATTCTCCGCCATCCTTCCTATATATACATCATCAATTTATAACCGGTCTAGTCAAATCCGTTACAAAATAAAAATATTACGCACGTACAAGTGAGAAGAAAATGAAATATTTACATTGCTGGAGAAGAGACGGGGACGAAAGACGCCTCGGACAGCGGGAAGGCGGCGGTTTCCGGCGACGGAATGAGAAATGGAGGAGTTATTGGTGGTGGTAGGGACACACCTTGGAGAGTAGAGACTGTACATGTCAAGGATCTTGTATACATCAAAATACTCATCTAAAGCGTTATTGCATTCTTTGGACACGTGTTCTAGTTTGAAATCGCAGTTTTCATTCACTCTCTTGTACAATCCGTCTGATATCACGGCGTGATCGTACGCGTAATCTATCATCCCCTTTTGATCCGTTTCGTCGTCCATCAATGCATTTCCTATCTGTATACACAAGTCAAACCCGTCATAACATGATTAATAGATAATTGCAACTTGTAGGAATTGATTGATTTTATAAGAAAGTAACTGACCATTAGACCCTTGAGGTTAATGAAATCTTTCTTGGAGGCAATCTTGTTCTGATTGTAGATGACCTCCGAAAGTTGAGGAACGTAATGGCCTAATTAATTTCATGCAAACATACATTGAAAATCATTTTTTTGTCACTTGCAGAAGCGACGTACGTCGTCATACCGAGGGAATCAAGTTTTTTTTTTTTTTTTTTTTTCAATTATATTTACCGGCGTAGCTTTCTCCGGCGATGTAAAAGTCGTGAGATTTGTACTGAGGGAATCTCTTGAACCAGTTGACGAGGAAGGTGTACGAGTCTTTCGCTGGTATATTTATACGTACCCAATATTAATTTACTTACAAAAGATTAACAATTCATTAATATAGATAAATATATATATCAGTAATTGAACCTGCGATGGTGTCACCAAGTTGACTAATATCACGGCTTGTGTTAGAGTAGGAGAATCCAACTCCAACCGGCGATTCCAAGAATAACAAATTCGCCGCTACATATTAGATTTCAAAATTGTTGGTTCAACTGTAATGATGAAAAGATAGGTTTGAATATATATATACCTTTGTTCCAGCTGTATGGATTTAGCTTAAGATTAGGCTGAGTGGAGTTTTGAGGAAAGAAGGGTCCGAGTTCTTCAGATGCTCCAAATCCGACCGATGAACATCCCGGTCCTGTTTGTATAATTACCATTGGATCCATCTCAGTTTAATCATATTTTACTCTATCATTTTGAGTTAACTACCAAAACTTAGGCCTAGTCTTTCACTCTATGATACTTTCTATTCGCTATTATTGTATCGGGTCCATTTAATTTAATTTAAGGGGTTTGTTTTTTTTTTTAACAAAGGGGTTTGTTTCTTATAATGAAAAACTGCTTTTATCAACAAACACACAAATAAGAAGAAAGCTGATAAACTTTTAGGGCGTGCATACGTGCATGGACCATGTGTAATGTTTGGAATAATAATGAAATGGACCGAAGGACCGTTTAAGTTTCACGGCATTGACTTTTTTTAATAGATGCGTGTCAATAATTACTGTGCCTTAATATTAAAATAAGCATGAGCCAAAGGAAGCCTACAAAAGCCTTAATATATGGAGGTCCCACCAATATATATATAACGTCGACATAAGTTTTCTTTTTGGTAAAACGTCGACATAAGTTTTGTGTCCATCACATATTCACATGCATATAAATCCAATGAATACATATGTATATATCACCATTGGCGGATGTAGAAATGTTCACCATTGGTGAATGTAGAAATGTTTTGAAACGGGGTCAAAAATTATGTAAAGGGGTCATTGTGGGGAATCGAACTCGAGTTATGGGGGTCATTAAGCATCATTTACCATTTTTGCTAGTGACTCTTTTGGTACTTTAACTACATTTCATATGTTTATAAAATTTATTTATACGGTGACAACTGACCCCTCATCCCATTAAGATTTAAGTGGATTCGCCAATGAATACTTGCCTTACATAATTTCACCAAATTATATAAGAAGGTTCTGCTAAACAAAAAAGACTTAAAATAATGTACTAAACGTTGAAATATGTGGATTGGATTTGTATATCATAATGATGGAGGGATGTTAAAGAACATGCAGAGGCAAAATGAAAATAATTCGTTCAAAAATAAAATTCAATTTTGTTTGTTAAAGTATTAAGGGGAATGTTTTTTTATTCATACATATATCTTTTACCAATTTTTATTTGGATGTGTAGAAACTGATAGTCTAAAAGATAATAAAGAGCATGTATATATATATATATTTTTTTTATAAAGATAAAGAGCATATATAGGATCATGTAACAACTAGCGAGCATGTGGAATCATTGCAAGCTTCCAAAAATATAAGTCTAACCAACACAACCAAAACTCATCATGATAGTGGAGATGATGTTGATGATGATAATTAACCACATATGTTTCATTGAGTTTGACATCGTGCCAAATGACTACTATTAGGAAGCTTCACCTAATATTCTCTCTCAGTTACCTTTTGTCTTCATGCGTACTAAGGACTACAGACATTCCTAATTCAATTGTCATCATATTTTAATCCACATTATATTTAGTTAATTAGCCCGTATAGTATACAACTATATATACATATATAATACGCATGTATATGTATTCCATTCAACTAAAACAGTCAGAAATCAAGCTAACTATATTGTCCACTACATCTTTTTATTGTAAAGTCTACCAAATTGTATTACAATATTAGTCTAATGATATTGATATATCCTCATGCAGATCAATGTCATGCATATATATGAACTTTCAGTGCATATATATATATATTAATTATAGTCTGGTCCAGAAAGCTCGTTACCCCAAAACGGTCTGAAAATTAAATTCAAAATCAGAACTTAAAAGTTAAATCCAAAGGATTTTTTAAAATTAAAAATGGAGGGTTTATCACATATTCATTACCAAATCAATAACAAGTGTAGATGAAATGCACAGGAAGCATGATACACACAACACAATCAAAGTTATCTAGGATGGTTTATTAATCTTCTTTGGAGTTTTTAGTAACTAAAAAACTATCCATTTTTCACCATGAGTTTTTACGCGAAGTATTTACGAATAACCGTGAGACGTACAAAGAAATAAAAATAAGTGGATGTACGTAAGTTACTTTACCTCCATTGAGCCAAAGAAGGAGAGGCGTTTTACTTGGATTATGAGTGGCCTCAAAGAACCAATAGAACAATGCTCTTCCATGTGTCTCATTCACCGTCACGTAACCAGCGTATTGCCGGAATTTCACCGGCGGCTGTCCCGGAAGCTCCGTCACTCGATCAGCTCGTTGCGCGGCCAAAACCCTAGACTGGAAACAACCACCATCGCCGTTGTTGTCACCGTCGCTGCACAGCTTCTTTGCTGATGATGTGCCAAGAATAGAAGACACAAGAAATAGGACAAGAACAGAGAACACAACATGATACGAAATTCTCATATTTTTATTCATTAGTTATAATCGCGAATCCGCAATTCTTACACAACCGAATTTAAATTTGTAGTGGAAATTGTGAAGCGACTGTGTAAGCTTATATAATGTGGTGTGAGCGAGAGAGAGAGAGAAAATAATGGTTTTAAAGACAGATAAGAACACTCTGTCGACTCACTGGGTGGTAACCATCTTCATAAGATAAGACACATGAGAAAATCAAAATCTGGAAAGTAAGAAAAATTTATTTATTTATTTTTAATGAATAATAAAAACAGCACTTTCTGTTTTATAAATAGAAAGGTTTGTTATAGATTGAGTTTCCCCATTTTTATTTTACAGGCATTTCTCTTTTTGTATACACTAGGAAAAATATCTCCACACGCAACTTGTGCTCTGTCTTCTATATCGTTTCCATTTGGAATTTTATGGTTATTCATGTGTTTTAACCATTTTTCATAAGATACGGACACATGAAGAAATCAAAATGTGAAAAAGCAAGATATTTTTATTTCTTTCTTATTTGTAATAATAACGGCAAACTTCTATGATAAAAGTAGAAAGGTTGGTATGAATTTGAGTTTCCCTTTCTATGGGGCAATTTATTTTATTTTTTGTTATACTAGATAATACGTTCAGAGTTCAGACCAACTTGTGCGATGTCTGCAATATCGTTATTGTATGGAATTATACGATTCATGATTTCATATAAACCAAAAAGATAAGATAAAAAAAATGATAGAGAATTAGAGATAATGAAGTGATTGGTCAAAGGATTGGAATAGAAGGATCCAAATAAAAAGCAGAGAGGAGACCGAAGAAAGTGACGGTTCATAAGATTATTTCGTTGAGAGATTTGACCAATCACTGTTAACTTCTCTCTCCCTCTCTCATGTTCTTATTCCCCCTTGAAATTAGCAACGACCAATCTGTAAAATATTGTTATTATTATTATATAACAACTGTGTAAATTGTGATGTATGTGCAAGTAAGTATTATAAAACAGAATGTTACGACTCTGATTGCGTAATAGAGATTCATTTCCTGTGAGTATACGTCATGAGGTGTATGTTAGTATGTACATGTACTCATATCATACTTGTATACATTAAGAAATCATGAGGCATTTATGTTTCATTGATATCAAATTAGACGGTACCATAATCGAGCTACATAAAATATAAAATTACTAGCCATGACGTTATATAAAGTAATAGAATTAAACATTTAAGTGAAAAAAAAATGTTTGATTTTTTTTTACAAGGCAATTTTGCTAATCATATTGATAGTTGGAAAAAAAAGGTTTCAAATACAGTTTCTCCCATCTAACAAAATGGCAAAAGGAAAAAAATGGCAAAGATAAACAATAAGAAAACCTTTTATATTGAACAAAAAAAAAAAAAAAAAAAAAAAAAAAAAAAAAAAACCAAAAAAAAAAAAANATACAGTACTCACCGAAACGACCCAAAGTAGAAAACACATGATCAAGAAAGTTTAGAAACGGAGCTTTTCAAAATTCAAAGTTTCAAGAAAACATAATAGAGAGCTAGACAAGTTTAGCTCCATCTTCTCCGATCCTCCTCTTCGTTAACCGGAGTATACCAATCCGGTCGTCTCTTAGAGTTTCTCAGCCTGTAATTCAGCAGCATCCTCATCTGGATGTATTTTGTGAGCTTACTGGTATTGATGTATTGCTCTGTTACCTGTACGTACCTGGCTTTTTCAGTCTATATACAGAAAACTTACAAAATAACAATTACAAAAAAAAACGTTTAGTTTCAGTGGAAATGGTCGGAAGAGAAACTAGTGGATCACGTACCTAATTACATATATGGTATGACAAGTCGAGAAGAGTTTCAAAAAACATAATTTAGAACAACCATTGCTCCATAGTGCATATAAACCAATAGGAAAGACAGTATGTATCTAGAAAAGATGAATACACCATCCAAAAAACAGAAAAGTTATAACAAGACAAAACCAGTGGAAAGATAAAGAGATCTTATTGAGATCCATCCAGGCTATATAGCTCCGTTGTAAAGTACTAAAGCAATTGCATAAGCTTCACGTTGTCTACATGGTTCAAAAAGGTGTCAATTCTATAACCACTTGGTATTCCTTGGATTCCAACTCTTCTTATAGTTTCTATCTCGAAATTGGGGCTCACGCAGGGCCGTGCCCACTTTGTAAAATTAGAAACATTGGCCTACGGCCACATTTTCAAATAGTAAACTGTATTTTAATAGATTGTAAACACAGTTATGTATGTACATATATTTGCATCACTGCATGCTTTGTTTTTTTTAATATATACTGTTAACAATAAATCTGATCTAAATTTTTTCAAAAACCTTAAATAGTTATAGTTAATAATGTTGGTACGTTTTAGATTTAAATAATTGCCAAATTATTTACCGTTAGTACTGTATTTTGTTAGCACTGCATTTTGCTGAACGTTTTTTTTAAGTCTTATACATTTTCATTGGTAAATTTTCTCTTTATTGTATCATGTTATTTTATGAAAATCTTTAATTCACTATCCAAATTGTAATTATCGATTTGTTTTAATTATCGTAATTAACCAACATGTGGTCGCTTATGATATTTATCAATGTAGGCACAACTCTAACAACAAATATCAGTGTTAACACACAGACACATAAACAAACAGAATCGACAATAAAAAACACATGCATAAATAAAATTCACAAACACGTTAAATTGAAAATTCCTAAACATTTACTTTCATGAATGATTGTTTTCATCCAAATAGTTGATGAAACCTTAAGCGATTGGTTTGATTTCTTCAAACAAATTAGATTTAAACTGGGAACGATGAACATAGTGGTTCAAAATACTTTTATATGTTGAGCAACTCCATATACAATGATCGAGCCAACTCCAAATGCAATGCGAAGAGTCATGTGTATATATTGTGCACATTAATGAAAATCTTCAATTCACTATCCAAATTTTTGTGTTAACTAATAAAAATGAAAAAAAATATCTAGTGTTAATTATCGTTATCGTTAATTATCGTTATCAACATGTGGTCGCCTACGCCCTCTATATCAATGTAGGCACGGCTCTGGGCTCACGTTACCCAAAGGCAAATGGCGAAACAAAGTTTTGACAGAAACGTCTGCTTTTGCCTCAATCTCAGGTTCTAGTAGAGATTTTCTTAATCATGATGAATTAACGTTTGAGTGGAAAGCAGTGATCACCGCCAAATTGTTTAAAGTCGGTGACAAATTCCCGTTTTGGTGTTTCCGGTTAGAAAATGAGAATGACAAACTTTGTTTTGCACTTGTTCGTGAGGATGTGGAGGAAAACTGGAACCGTAGATTCCGTCAACACCGGCTCACGCCGCTCACCTATTCCCGAAGACGTGAAGAATTTGGCGGAAGTGGAAACCGTAGTTTCTTACTTCAGCGACAGCAACAAAGCCGGAAGCTCTCCACCTCCTACGGTATGTATAATCATCTTTTTTTTCTTCATCATAGTTGATATAATTGAAAACAGGATTGTCCATGTGAATCTCTCTCTCTCTGTGCTGATTTATTGTCCTTTTTGGCTTTACAATAGGCAAGAAGGTTTGGTGTATTGCTAGGATCACTTCTTTCAAATCAGACGGAAGATCAAGTCAATACTGGTGAGTTTCGTGCTGTTGAAGGAACACCGAGTATACACCCACTCATATCATGTGCAATTTACAAGTTTATATATAGCGTACAATGATGCTTACTTACTACTGTTCAGCAATACGTCGTCTTCATCAAAACGGCCTTCTCAACCCTGAAGCCCTTAACAAAGCTGAAGAATCAACCATAGGAGAATCGACATACTGGGTATGTTAATGTTATTTTACTTGTTGTGAAAAAGGAAATGGTCTTTTTCCTCACACTAGTGGCTTTTACTTTTAGGTTTCAAGTGATACAAGAAAGGAAACAGCTACAAAGATGAAGGAAATAGCTAAAACCTGTCTACTGAAATTTAACGGAGACATATCCCAACTTCTGTGGAGGAACTACTTTCGTCGTTTCCAGTGATTGATCCAAATTTGACCGATAAGGTAAAACAATCATTACTTAGATTTGTGAGATTTGATATAAATGGTCAAGAGTTTCTCAAAACCCTTTCTTCTGCCAGATTTTGCGGTTAGCTTGGAGTGTTGAAAAACCTAGCGATTCTGCTCACGTACATTTTGGTATGAAGTGCTAGAAGTCTTCTAGTCGCATCCCGATCTTTGTATCCAACTAAAATGAGGACAAGTGTATGCTATTTTTGTCCAATGAATTTTCTGTTCCTTTCTCAGCTGATTGTATATAAGAAGATATGAAGCAACCATCTTCATTACAAAATCAGTTTTTTTTTTATTGTGTAACAACTAACAACTAACAACAGAAGGAAAGTCTTCCAAGAAATAATACATAACCCAGAGACTCAGCCAAAACGGCATTGCTAGTCCAAGAAAAACAGAGCCTGTGAAAAGTTTCAAGAAAACATAATCGAGCCTAGCTAGACAAGTTTAGCTCCATCTTCTCCGATCCTCCTCTTCGTTAACCGGAGTATACCAATCCGGTCGTCTCTTAGAGTTGCTCAGCCTGTAATTCAGCAGCAGCTCCTCATCACACAACGCCCTCGTCGCCACCAAAACCAGTGTCTTCAGAACCGGAGCATCCAAACCGTTGCTACTCCCTGTCTTAAACCAAAAGCTTCCAAATCTCTTCATCTTCACTTGTCCAGAATCCCCAAAAGACACATTCGGAATGTAAGTCCGCAAATCTTTCTCCACCAAGGGAAAGTCATAGGGACATATCATAACGTTTGGAGTCATCTCTTTCGCCGGGTGGTTAGCTAAGTGACCAAAAGCCAACGGATTTCTCCTCTCAAGAACCTCTTTTGCTTTACCCGAACCTTCGAGCGGCTTGCTCAACGCTTTCCATAACCTGTCTGACCCGGTTAAGCTGTCTCTTTTGACCGAAGAAGGTGTGTTGTAGGAACCAGTCCATGCTTCCCTAGCTTCTCCTCCGAGACCCCAAGGCTGAGCGTTTATCACAGTTCCATCGTACCTCGTGATGAGATACGAGTTCTGTGCATCAACCTTAGGGTACCCTGGAATGTACCTGTAGAACGCAGGGGAGTAGATAACTCCAGGGTAAAAGGCTAAGACGGTTCCAACATCCGCTTCACCTCTGATGAAACAACCTTGACCAGCGTCTTTGTGTGGTATCACCGACGGTTTGATCTCAAGGGTGTAGCCAATTTGATCCATTAGTCTCTGTGAGACCTCAGCGAGTTTCAAAGGCTTTGTCTCGGGAACAACTGTGCTGAAGAAGAAAGCAAGTATTATAGCCTTCACTTATTGACTCAATTGTAAAGTAAAAAACACTTACGGGGCTTATCTGCAGCTGGAAAAGCATTGTTCCCACCAACGGCGAAAGTAAGACCGCTTTGACGACGAGGAGGAGGGCTTGTCGATTGTGATGTGGACTCGTTCTTGCTAACATGAGGAAGAAGGATCTTATCCATCACAGAGCAGAAGTTTTCGACTTGGTAATGAATGTTCTCTTGGACCTGCTTCTGTTGCTCAGATAAAGTGGCTTTCCCAGCCATCTCAATGATCTCTTCTGCATCCGTCTCCACAGCTTCTCGTCCCAACCGATTATAACTACATACATTTGGTTTCCACGAGTGAGAACAAGTGCATGTAGTGACAAGAATTGATAACTTACAAGTTACAGCCAGAGCTAAAGAAACTAAAGTTAGGACTATTGAGTGTGATGAAAGAGAGATAATATAGAAACTAGAATTGACTCTTCTGATAGAAACAAGTTATAACCAACCTTGTATACATAAACAGTTTGTTGATGTCAGCTTCAAATTGCAGTTGCCTTGGGTTCTTAGCAAATGTGGTACTCTTGGCAAGAACTCCAACAGCCTGGAAAAACCCAGAAGTAATGAAGCAAAACAATAAGATCAACGGAGAGAAAGGAACAAGAAGAAAGATCAAAATCTCTATCACCACTCCCTAAACTCTTACTAAAACCCTGCAGATCCTTAAGATCTAAAATGATCCCATGAATTTTCACCGCCTATAAATTGATCAAATGAGAAACTTCATAAGACACTTACTAACAGAAAATGAAACTTTAAGATCATTCTTCAATCTAATTTCATCTATTCTAGCATATTTCTACGAATGCCGCAGACTGCAAATAGCATAAGGAGGGACACTTCAAACAAACTGGTTCAAATCGAAAGACTAAATCCGAACAAAAAATCAAACTTTCTCCGTACCCAATTTGAAAAAATCGTACCAGAGATGGAAAATTTGTTCAGAAAGTTCGAGAGGATCAAACACAGAGGAAAGAGATTCATTAACCTGCTGAAATTTGTTGAAAAGAGACGCCATTTTTTCTTTTATTTATAACCAAACGATTCTTCAACCTCGTTTGTTATAAGGATTGCTAGAAAGAGCTGAAGAACATCAGGAATCGCAAGAGCTTGGATCAAAAACCTCCATTGGTGAAGATGGCTACTTACTCGTTTGCACACCTACATCATGACTGCATCACCAAGTCTGGGCCTACTTATTCATAATGGGCCGAACACTGTGTTTTTATGGGCGTTTCTATATCTTTCTGGCCCATATTTTTGTGTCAAAAAAATAAAGGGTCAATTAGCTTACAAAGGTAATAAAGAATATAGCCATAGGTAAATTGATATAAAGAAAGTAACCAACCCCATATTTTCTGGACAAAATTATCCCTCATACTAAATTCTATACTATACAAACAACATAGAATAGGATAAAATTAAATCTTCTGCATAAGAAAAATAATTAAATCTTATGTTCGGAAGCATTCGTCCACAGATTTCCTCAATTGCTTTGATTTAGGGTCAAATGCTGCTTCCATTGATGCAGCCAAGCTCAATGCCGCTCACGACGAAGACGAACGCATGCGTACCTGAGCGGGCTTGTACACATTTGCTGCAAAAAACAGAGGGGCAATTTGGTATATAATACATATAATATGCTTTGTACTCTAGCTAAGTCACTAATATGGTTAGTTTTTTAATATACAGTTTTTTTATGGCTATAGGAGCTAATTTCCCAAAAATAAACAACATTAGTTTTAAATACAACAATTCTAATGAGGACATATGAACGGTATGCAGAAAAATGAACTACGTGTGAGGAATATCATTTTCTATAGATGATGGCATGATGCACCCATTTAATTTGGTTTATTGGGAATATAAAATTCATTCATAAGAAAAGGAAAGTAGTATACGTGGACGGAATCAAAAAGCTAAATATGCAATGGAGATTTATAGTATTAACTTAGGTTACCCATCGCCAACCAACTCTCATCTGATCCTTTGCCAATACTACTAGTTCACAATTTTGGTCAAAAACACAACCTAAAACCCTACTTTCTATTTAAACCGCCAAAAAGATTCGACCTTTGAAATTCTCAAAAACAGAGAGAGGCACAGAGCAAAAAAAAAAAAAAACCCCAAAAGAACCCTACGTATAGTATAAGAAAAGTAATAAACACACACGAGTATCTGGACTATAAAGACACAACATTTTTCTGCTCACCAAATCAAACCCATATTTCTCCTGAGAGCCAAAGTTTTTGTCACCCACAAGAAATTCATGCAATATTCTTCACCCACTAGCTAACTAACGACCTCTGTTGTTATTAATTCCTCTCTCCATTCTTCATTTCCAATATTCACTTTCTCTAGCTTCTCTTTGTCACTCACAATGAATACCAATTCTTCTTACAATCTCACCTTCAGCGACGTCTTCTTCTCTTCCTCTTCTTCTTCCTTCCGTGAGCCTCTCGTTTCACGGAGGCTGTTTCTCTTGAGAGATGTTCAAGTTGTTGAGCTCTTTATCGCCCTTTTCGCGTTTGTCGCAATACATTCCTTGCGTCAGAAGAAACGCTATGGTCTCCCCGTGTGGCCGTTTCTCGGGATGCTTCCTTCTCTAGCTTTTGGCCTCAGAGGAAACATATACGAGTGGCTCTCCGATGTTCTCACTCGTCAGAACGGGACTTTCCGTTTCAGAGGCCCCTGGTTAAGCAGCCTCAACAGTACTATCACTTGCGACCCAAGAAACGTTGAGCATCTCCTCAAGAACCGTTTCTCTGTCTTCCCTAAAGGTTCTTACTTCCGAGAGAACCTCCGAGACCTCCTAGGAGACGGAATCTTCAACGCCGATGACGAGACTTGGCAGAGGCAGAGGAAGACCGCGAGCATCGAGTTTCATTCAGCTAAGTTCAGACAACTAACCACTCATTCGTTGTACGAGCTCGTGCACAAGAGGCTCTTACCGGTTCTTGAAACTTCGGTTAAGAGCTCTTCTCCTATTGATCTACAAGACGTCTTGTTGAGGCTAACGTTCGATAACGTATGCATGATTGCCTTTGGAGTCGATCCTGGTTGTCTTGGTCCTGACCAACCTGTGATACCTTTTGCGAAAGCCTTTGAGGACGCGACAGAAGCTGCTGTTTTGAGATTTGTCATGCCTACTTGCGTGTGGAAGCTCATGAGGTATTTCAATTTTGGAACAGAGAAGATGCTAAAGGAATCAATAAAAGGTGTGGATAATTTCGCTGATGAAGTTATCAGGACGAGGAAGAAAGAACTTTCTCTTGAGGGAGAAACCACAAAGAGATCGGATCTCTTGACGGTGTTTATGGGTCTGAGAGATGAGAACGGAGAGAGTTTTTCAGATAAGTTTCTACGTGATATCTGTGTGAACTTCATACTTGCTGGGAGAGATACTTCTTCGGTGGCTCTGAGCTGGTTCTTCTGGTTGCTAGAGAAGAATCCGGAGGTGGAAGAGAAGATCATGGTGGAGATGTGTAGGATTCTTAGGCAGGGAGATGACCATGGAAATGCAGAGAGGAGAGAGTATGAGCCTGTGTTCGGACCAGAAGAGATCAAGAAGATGGATTATCTACAAGCTGCTTTGTCTGAAGCTCTCAGATTGTATCCTTCAGTTCCTGTGGATCACAAAGAGGTAACTTTTTTACCAACTCTGCTCTGTTTTCATTTCCAGTTTCTATTAATTGCTTCTCAAGAAAGCCAATTTGATTAAAATTTCTAGATTAAATTGAGAAAGAAAAAAAAAAAAATCTTGTTCCTTTTAACACTGTCGAAGATAGAGACTAGAGAGTATATGCCCTTCATAATATTGGATGGGTACGATAAACTAACAACCCATTAGATGACAAAAAAAAAAAAAAAAAAAAAAAAAAAAAAAGTTTTNAAAAAACAGTTCTGTTTGGTTTCTTATAGGTTACCTAATCAATAACCAGATGGAAGTTAATACGAAAATCCTTGGGAAGACACCTAATTAATACACATGTCTCGTAAAAAATAAATTTTTCTAGCAAGAAATAAATGACTACCAGTTTGACTTCTTGGTAACACACAAGAATGTTATGTATTGTTGTTTCCCATGAAACCTAACTGCCAACTCATTCATATTAAATTTATTGTGATGTTAAACCAATCACCAATCACAGAGTTTTGATTTTCTAATAAAATTTTTACTATTATTCAGGTTCAAGAAGACGATGTATTTCCTGATGGGACAATATTGAAGAAAGGAGAAAAAGTTATATACGCGATTTACGCAATGGGTCGCATGGAAGCTATTTGGGGAAAAGACTGTCGTGAGTTTAGGCCAGAGAGATGGCTAAGAGACAGACGGTTCATGAGTGAGTCGGCCTATAAATTCACTGCCTTTAACGGCGGACCACGACTTTGTCTAGGCAAAGATTTTGCCTATTATCAGATGAAATATGCGGCGGCTGCAATAGTTTACCGGTACAAGCTGAAGGTGGTGGAGGGTCACAAAGTGGAACCGAAGCTGGCTCTTACAATGTACATGAAACATGGCTTGATGGTGAATATGATTAATAGGAGTGCCACCGAGATAGATCAATACTATGCCAAGTCTATTGATGAGGGTGATATCAACTAGTGTTTAATGTTTGAGATTTATTAATTAATTAAGTTGTTGATCATAAGAAGATTGTTTACTTATTTTTGGGTAATTTGAATTTTTAAAGTATGTGTTTTTTTTTTTCCTTTTTCAGTTTCGTTATTAGATGATGTGTATATACTATATGGGTTTATGTGTTTGAGGAAATGGGGAGGAAGGTTGATTAAAGGCTGTTCTCAGGAAAATAGTTGGTGGGGTTTGTACTTTAATAGTATAGATAAATAAATTTATTAGTTGAAAATTTTATTTTATTCTATTTGAGTTAATAATGTTTTATTCGTAATGTTGTAAACTGTAAAACTAACAATTTTAGGAAACTTAGCCTGGAAACTACCTGAAAAATAAATAAAAAATCCTAAGAAAAAATCAACAGGTTTTGTGTGAAAAATTACTCTTTAACTTTATTCTGAAAATCAAAATGATAGATTTGGATATTGGTAGGCGTAAAAGTCCTTGGATCAAAGAATACTTTAAAAAATTGTCTTACCATGCAGACAAAGTCTACTAGTGAGTAGTAGATATCCGTGAATGGATCAATTTGCTCTCGTTATGCTCGTTAGATCAAGTCAACAGAGAGAAAAATCAGGTTGCAGATAAATTATCTAAGTGTGTTTATGATTCTAATGATTATCTTATGTTGTATAATAGTCCACCATAATGTTAGTATTTTGAGTCGCAAACTCCAACTTTGAGTTCTTCTTACAATTATTATGGGACTGTGTCCAAATCTACATATGAATCAAAATACAAAATGTCAGCACGTGAGAAGAGAGACTACGAGGCAATGTTTTCCTTTTTCGAAAGTATGGGATATTAGATAAGCTGCAAACTACAGAGCCTTCGTTATGAAGAAAACAACATTCATGTGAGACGTTCAAATAAGTGTTTAGTGTTTCCATTCACTTTACTTGTTAATCTCAACGTTCCACTGTTCTCGGTTTATATAATTGATAAACGTACCGGTTAATTAAGGTGTTGTGTCATTCACGGTTAGCTCAGCAATACACTGCAAAACAAAAAGTGTGTTTTGATAAGTTATTTAACATAGGGAATCAGCTTTTAATCTTAAACTTTGAACCCAACTCTCTCAAAAGCATGAAAAATGTCCGAAAGGGATATTGAAAAGGACCCAAATCATCATTACTGTATTTAAAAAGTTAAAACAATGAACAAAAGCTTTGTAATTCCTTTATTCCTTTTGCTTTCCCTCGGTAACATTCTTTTTTTGTTGCTTTTCTCAATAATTTTCGCATTATTATTTACACAACTTTATTTTTTCAAGTTACTTCTACACACAAACTTGTTTTTGTTCTGTTTTTCATCTCTCCAACTTATGATTTATGAAGGAGTTTGATTACAAGAAGCTTGTTACTGCGACCGATGGGTTCTCTCCTTCACGACTCATCGGTAAAGGAAGCCATGGCTTTGTCTACGAAGGCCTTCTTCATGAAGACGACAAAGGCCACAGAGTCGTAGCGATTAAAACGACGTCGTTGTCACCGTCATCATCCTCATCTTCTCTTTTTGAAAAATCAGAACAAATGAAGAAACTAGAAAACGAGATCAATGTTTTGTCGTCTCTGCCTTGTAGCCCACACGTCTTGAGCTTCCTGGGCCACGCCGAGAAACGACTCATGGTCGTTGAGTTCATGCCAAACGGAACGTTGCACCAGTTACTACACGTGTCCACTACTTCTCCTCCTCCTCCTCCCACGTGGCTCAAACGCATCGAGATCGCTCTCCAGATCGCTCGTGCGGTTCGCTTCCTTCACGAACAAGGCATCCTCCACCGTGATATTAAATCCGATAACATTCTCTTCGATTCGAATTGGGAGCCGAAGCTTGCCGATTTCGGACTTGCCGCTCACTTAGCCGATGAGAAGAGACCGGCGCCGGCGGGGACGATCGGATACCTAGATCCGTGTTACACGTGTCCGGAGAATCTGAGCACGAAGGTTGATATTTACAGCTACGGCGTCGTATTGTTGGAGATCGTTAGCGGAAGAAAAGCCATCGACGTCACTCGCTCGCCGGCGTCGATAGTAGACTGGGCGGTTCCGTTGATAAACGAGGGGAAGATCGGAGAAATCTGCGGCGGAGGAGGATCAGGCGTTTTCGTGGGAACGAATCTCCGTCTGCTGCGGATGGCAGCGCGCTGCGTGTCGTCGGACGCGGAAAGTCGTCCTTCTGCCGGAGAAATCACGGCGGAGATCGTGTTGTGTTTGACGGGACCTCTGACTCTGAAGAGTTTGCCATTGTGGATGAGCTTCTTTCGCGGGGTTGTTAAACTGAAACGGCGGAGAAAACGGTTGAGAGAGACGCTGACGTGGCCGGGTCAAACCTGCCACGTCAGGTGAGTTACGAATGAAAGACAAGCCGGGTCAAACGTCGGATCGGGTCGGATTATTACAAAGAGAACCATTCAAGCAGATGATTCCTCGTCAATAGAGGTGATGAGCACAAAAAATATAACAATTTACATTGAAAAAGATATAATATTTACATTAGAGTCGCATGTATTTGTTTCCCTTATTGTTGTAACTGCCAATCACTTATTTATTCAGCAGTTGAGATCAACTGGAAATATATAATTAACCGTCGTACGTTGCTCTATTATCCAAAGTTAATCCCTATTGGTTTTGCAGTATCCAAAGTTAAATCTAAAAGAAAAACACGAAAATACCTATATGATCAACAACTGAAAATTTTAAATAACTGAACTGTTTTTTCTTCTCTTGTGACTGTTATCTCAACTACAACTTTCACTGATAAGTATAAGGTTATATTCTTAATTTACACACAGAATAAAAGTCATCCACCAGAATAACCCAACTTTCTTATGGGCTTGTCGCATGTTAAGAATATTTCAAACACAACCTTTTCATTGTGGAATAAAATGGAAGTGGGTTACAAGCCCACAATAAGAAACCATTAACACGAAACAATGAGTTTATGCAAATTTGGTTGAGAGTAAAGAAATTTCAATTTGAACTTTTCAAACTTGCTAGTAAAAAAAAAAAAAAAAAAAAAAAAAAAAAAAAAAAAAAAAAAAAAAAANATAATAATTTGACGACTTACCACCACCATCGGTGGTTTTAACACAAACTTTTAACAAAAACAATTAATAAAATAATTAAAAGTAAGAGAGAGAAATTAATTTTTTTTCAAAAGTTTCTTAGAGTTTTTCTTCAAGGTTTATAAACCTTTCTTCATATGTGTCATGTTATAATTGATTTATATTTTCTATGATTTAAAAATTAATATTTTTTGTTTTATAGAAATTTTAAAAAAGTTTTATGGATGGAGATAGCTCTTAGGAAGTAGAAACGTGGACACGACCATGTCCATAACTCTTACCAAAGACTTTGGCTGGCCACCAGCAAAATCCTCTATCTACTTACTTTACAATCCCATAATTTAATATATCGTTTTCCGTTGAATCTTCCTCACTAAGGCTTTCGTATCGAATATTGTCTGACGCTTAAAAAGAAGAAAAGGACAACTTGCACTATTAACAGTGTTCTTGAATCTTGAGTACAACTTATACTTGAGATTTTTTTTTTTGTAATTTAGATTTCGAGTTTAGTTAACTAATTAATAATTAGAAATATATGATTTTATAGTTTTCAAGATTTTTAGGTCGATAGCAAGAGTATGTATAAACCGAAGCTAGTGTTTTCGCTACGTTATCATCAAATCATGGACGGATACATATATAACTAAATATATTATACGACTGATTATAACACATGATCATAACAATCTTCAAATAGTCTGTTCAACTCCTAAGGTACGATTAATATATTTCGAATACTTGGAAACACATTCATCGTATTCCCGAAAGCGTGCGAACACTAACACATCGTATTTCTTCTTCTTATTCCAACCGTTCCAAATCATATTTTAGGTTCAAAGTCTACGCATTTCTCGATATTTCGATTCAACAAACTTCAATGGGAAAACCGGAGAGGAAAGCACGAGAGAGAGTATGCTCTTCGTCTTCCTATTTTCTCCGCTGTTTTGGGATTTCTCGGAAAATACACTCAGACAAACCAATGGTCGATGCCGGTCATGAGAAGAATAAGAAGAAGAAGACGACGACGAGAAGTCGTTGGTTTTCGCGAGCGACAAAATTTCATTTGAAGAAGAACTGCGAGATCACGCCGGCGCCGATTTACGAGACGGGAAAACAAAACTCGACCGTTGAACTTGAAGATGATAAGCAAAAACTGTTTCGGGTGATACGTCATGTTACTGATCGGAAGCGTATCGTCGCAGCCATTGGACACGAAACTGAAGAGGTATTTATTTTATTTTCTCAGTAAACTAACTTTTTTTTTCCAATGCTTTGTATTTTACTTTAAACAAACATAGAGAAAGTTGCTCGTCTTATTTACCGATTCTTATCATAATTCTCTCTATTTCGAAGATTTTTTTTTTTTTTTTTTTTTTTTTTTTTTTTTTTTTTCCACCCCCCCNCACTCAGAATCTCTATATTCCATTGATTCTGTTTAAAAGTGATGTTCTCACATTTCGTCAAAATTTGATTTTAAATTTGTCTACATGGGAAAAACAACTTTTTAACGTTATGACCCAAATTTTTTTGACAATGTTTGGTTTTCTTGATTTTTTTTTGTTTTTTCTCTCACTTTCCAGAAAAGCACGAACGAACAAAGAGACATAAACCCGGAACCGTTAAGTTTCTTAGGAAATGACGCGTGTTACGAACAGGCATCGACTACAGTTAAAGGCGGGAAACTCGAGCCGACTAAAACCGTGGGATCAGGGTCAAAGCCAAAGGAATTAAGGGAGAAATCGTCGTCACGGGTCAGAAAAGTGTCTCGGGTCGACCCGGTAATGGGGATAACGATAATAATGCTAACGCTAATGATAATGCTGATGTGGGGACGTATGTGCGCGATCCTTTGTACATCCACTTGGTGTTACTTTCTCCCTCGTCTCAAAGAAGTTGCGATTGCGGCCAAACGCAAACGCGATTGTAGAGGTAAAGCTCAAGGCGGGTTGTTTCCAGGTCGTGGTCATTTGGATTTGAACTCTGAGGCTTACAAGAAAAAAGTCGTTTTGGATGGATTCCTTCTACGACGACACCGTGTTTCGCTGTGACCACGTTTCAATAATCCTTTTTTTGTTAATTTATTGTCTTCTATTCTTTTTTTTGGTGCGATTCCCCTTTTTTCGTTGATTTCGTATCTATTTCTTATTGACATGGCTAATGTGTGTATACGCGTTTTCAAACCATACATTACATACCAACACGATTGTTATTAATGTGCCTCTGTATTGTATTCTTAAATATTTTCTTAATCCAACAACACTCGACCTCTAGGTCCGCTTGACACTCTGTGACAAATATTTGCATAATTGCCATTCGGGTTTTTATTATAAGATTACACTACACATATATACCCCCACCCAATTTTTTTATTGTTTATTAAGAACGACATGTGGTGTTGAATTGTGAAGTTGTTAATAATCGATAGAATTGGCAACAAGCAAATATGTTGCTTGTAAATTGTAATACTTATGTTACTGAGCCATTAGCGAAGTATATAATAACGTTTTGATATGATATCACTCTCGTGAAGAAATAAATGTAATCGACAATTCTTATTTGGCCATTTTTTCAAATCGTATTATGTCGTTCAGATGGACTCGAAATCGAATCTAGATGTCAAAAGTGGTTCTGGGAAGACAAGACCATGAGACCAAAACGACTGACAATTAACACATTTTTAAGTAAATCTTATAATAATTTTATTACTTGAGTAATATCCTACGTAATAGATTACAAGCTCAGTTGACGAATTTTTAAAATGTACCAACATTCACGACAATTTTTCTTTTCATAAGCTAGTCCTAGTTACTGATCATCAGTGATGAATAAACTAACCTCCGAACTTGAGAAACTCAAATAATAAGAGGAGATCACAATCGTCTAAAGCCTAGTTGGTTCCTGAGCTCCCAAACCAGCCTCAGAAGTTCAACACCTGCAACAAACCAGGATTGCTTGTAAGCCATTTCCAAGTAGACAATTCGCCTATCTTACTTATTCACATTTTCTATGTTAACAGGGAAACAAAACTCACTAATTCATGTCCATCATATGTTCTCTTTAATGTTCTTTCTCGTTCACACACTACTAAGAAGACTCAAAGAGTATAAGAACAAGAATAGTTTCTCACCTCAAACTTTTGCATAATCCACACAGATCTTCGGGCACTACGATTGTCAGCGTTCCAGGTGTTTCGAGTTTCTACACAAGTCACTCAACACCTTTAAGAAGGCTTGTTCTCGCAATTCAAGTCAACACAAACACGAGTACATAGAAAACTAATCCCCCAAGGCATCCAATGACACAACACAAACAACAGGCGACTTAATGCATATACCACGATTCTAACCGTTCTTGGCAGTTTGATCTGACAAAACCCTCACACAAAAATGTAACTTCTCTGGTGAATGTTCTTAGAAAATAATATTTCCATATACTGCTAGTTCTTAATTCCCCTCAAAACTCTCAATTACTGATACTTCTCTTTCCACATCAAACTGTTATGTTCTGAAGCATATTCTTTGCTGTTCATCGCGAGAACATGTGATGATGAGACTAAGTCCCTCATTCTTAATCTAGTACTTAATTTGAGTGTGTTCCCCTACATGAATGTACTTAACAGAACAAGCAAGCAGTAGTTTGCCATAATAATAATTTAGGGAGGGCCGAGAGAGATCATATACACTGAGCAAAATACGCACTGAATCATAATCTGTAGACCGTAACTGGAGAAAGTTAAGTATTTCCACTTGTCGATTAAAAGCAATACATACACATATGCAACAAATAAGGCGTGCAAAGGAATAGTATACTTATAAATTTTTTTTATCAAAATAAAAACAGAGATTTGACGTAAACGGATTATCTTAGTAGTTAGGACAACGCCCCAGATATAAAAGTGTGGAGCATAGGGATCGAAATCCAGAGACATTTGTCAAAGAACAAGCAAGAAGCATCAACGCCGCTAACCCAGATTTGAAAAAAAGGCTACACCACTTTGAAGATATATGTATTGAAAAAGCCCTATAAAAACCAAAGATTATGAAACTATTGAGCGACGCCTAAAAAAGAGCACATATATTCACATGTGCAACCTCAATGGCCATGAGTCCCATGACCACATAAATAGACATGTTCATGACAATTGAACACGACAGGCGTGTCAGGTAGCTGCAAACGCATGCTTGGTAAATTAAGTTAAGAAGGCTGCTGTTTTGAAAACATTTAGACAAGATTAGCTGGCTGTTTCAAGCCAAGCCAGGAATACCATAAGCTCACATCCAGGTAACTCAAATCCTTGCCCAATTTAAAACTACGTAAAGATTAAAAGACCCATCTTTCATTCTCTTCTAACATTTCGAATATGAACTTGCGTAAAAATGAAAAACAAATGGCTCTTTTGAGAAATCAAATAGAGGTAATACTTCCTTAAGTGCTCACCATAACAATGAAGCAATCCTCATAATCTCGATAACACACAAGGCTCGAGTGGAAAACATATATTCTCAGACAAACAAATAGAAATCAGTACCTCACAAGTCTTCGACATACTTCTTCAGATCAGCAGTGCACAAGACAGCAATATGGAGATCCTTGTAAAATGGACTGACTGGACTCACAATTGTTTAGAAATGCATGCTTCTTGTCCCTGCTAAAAATACGAGGCCAGACATGGCTTATCTCCAGAAGAGAATGACGAGAACAAAATGAATAAGAAATTTTTGAAGGCAACTACTCCGTGGTGGAGAAAGTAGTTATAGGGATCTACAATAGGAGCTACCATATACATGGACCTAAAGGGAAATTACTCATTCAAACAACAAGATACGGACTAAGCAATAGGTCTCAAGTCTGGGTACTAACAAAGGAGCAAGCTCAGGCTTGCACTGAATATTCTTGTCACCTAGTTCTGCTTCCCAAGTCAAATACACTTTTAGCTGTGTATTCTTTAATGTGATTTCTCAGAGACTAGTAAAGATTAATTTAAAAGACCCACTCCAGAGCTCAGAAAATGAAACATCAAAAACTATATTTGACTATGAAGTTCAAAATTCATTTAACCAGTAAAAGATTTGTGCACATTGTGATTGGCATAATTACAGGAACTGAGGAACGGAAATGCTAACCAATTAAAAAACAAGAACCTATACTGTGAAGAATATGATGCCCAGATACATTTGTCAGGAAAAAATAAATATACAGAATCCTGGCAAAAGTCTGCAGTAGTTTTGATGCCTCCGGAAGTGGATATATCCGAAAAAGTCCTCCATGGAAGAGAAAGCAGTATAACTGTAACTGTTTGATGACAGCACTGACTTAACTTTAGAATTTAGAAACTCAAACCTAGAGGATTAACCTTGTTAACGAGACATTAGTAGCTTCTTTTCCATTGATACTAACAGGAGCAGGCCAACGAAATTCTACCTTTACTTCAAGCTGGCCTCCAACTATTCGCGGTAGGCATGTCTGGCCGAGATGGTAGCATCTGGGCAGCAGCATGACCTTAAATGGGTAAATTTAAAACGGTAAGGCAAAGACAAGAGACGAAGCTTTCTGACTCCGTCTTTGATTGTCTACAATTGATGTATTGACTGAGATAGTCTCACCTGGAATTGCAGGGACAGCTTGTAAGTTACTAGCAGCAGAAGGCTGATAGCTCATTGTCGCTGAAGGTGGACGTTCTGGAAGCGGCCGAAAGAAACCTGTGAAATTGCAAATTAGACTATCAATCTCAATGAAGTAAACCATGACACAAACATACAAGCTGGAAAATCATAGCCAATAGATGTATCACAATGCGTACAAAGCAATCATATAAATTAACAAACATCAACAGTTAAAGGGTCTTAAAGCATCTACATACTGTCTGTGGCTCTAGGAAGGCCTGGATGTGAATTTCTTCCAGGTATCCAGGTATCACTCTGGTTTTCAGCACTATGTCCACTTGAAGACATCCGCCAATGTTCCTCGTTTCTATATCGCCGTCCATCATCACGTTGAGGTGGGTAAGTGTAAGGATGAGTGTAGGAATGCTGGGATTGTGGTTGAACATGGCTTGGATATGAATAATGACTGGATGGTCCTGAAGGCAGCTTTCTAAGCATAGTAGGTCTTTGGGACAGAGGGGTGCTTGACTGAAACCGTTGATTTTGCAAAGAGGCTTCAGGATTAAAATGTAGATCGCTGTTCCCAAATTCTAGTTGCCTGGAGGAAGTAAATGCCGAAGGTTCCCTGGAGCTGCACACACCTGCCGGAGAAAAACTAGATGGCTGCTGCACGAAGAATTCAGATTTTCCAGCACCCTCAACATGACTTCCACGTAAAGAAGTTCCAGGCCCTTGGACGATTTGATCACCCTGCACATGGTGCCCAGGGGCGTTAAACATAAACGATAAAATAGGCAAATGAACATTAGGAATTCTGAGTGACATCAACAAAAAAAAATTCAAAGAACTTACAGTGAAAATGCTACAGCGGTCTTGCTGCATAGATCCTGGGTATGTTTGATGTGATAGTGGATATGCTGGAGGATGAAATCCTAGTTGAAGGGGTAACTGATTATGGCTAGTTATGGATGGTTGAGTTATTAATGATGTTGGTAAAGCTATAGATTGTGCAGGCGGTGGAGGTGGAGGTGGCGGTGGAGGTGGAGGTGAAAGGGGTGGCGGTGGTGGAGGCTGAGACGAAGGTGGAGGAAGAGGTGGGAATTGCGCTCCGGGAGGTAGTGGTGGCAGCAATGGAGGCGGAGATGAAGGTGGAGGAGGTGGGGATGGAGGTGGGGGAGAAGGAGGTAGAGGAGGAGGAGATGGAGGTGATTCGTGAGGTAGCGGAGGAGAATCCTCTGGAAGAGAAGGCACCTCAGTTGACGTTTCTGCAACTGGTCCCCTTACATCCGGTGACCGCTCCTTTGTCTCAAACTTACAGAAAGAGGAAGGTACAACATCTTTGTGCTGACCAGACACATCTTCCATTTCAAGTTCATGATCTACACCCTCCAAAACTCGATGGCGTCTATCACCCAAAGAAGCACGTATTTCCAAGTCGTCTAAAGCATTAAAAGGTTCCACAGCAGATGTGTTTTTTGCTTTTTCTGATGTTGGAAGATCGTCATCTTCTTCATCATCTTCAAAAGTATGAGAAGAAAAAAAGCCAGGCAGCTGAATAGTTGCATTGCTGCAGGAAAAATGGCAAGTAAGTTCAGAAACAAACTACAGAATGGCACCAAACTCATTTTAAAGAATTCTTCAGTAATATATATTTCCGGACTCTGCCTGTTCTTTTGTCATCAGCAATATATATAAAGCCCAGATAGTAAACTACGAAGACAAGCGTTTAGCATACCTGCCATACTCATCAACAAGCATTCCTTCCATTTCCCTGAGTGGATCATCTACAGCACGCTCAGATCTAGAAGGACGTCGCAGGGAAAGCCCAACAGTTGCATCATCACCAGAAGCTCCAATGTCATCAATATAACGACGCAGAAGAGATTCAGGGAAAATTTTCCTATCAAGCCACAACCTCAGAACCTAAAAAAAACGAGGAGGTCACCTACTCCAGTCACCAAAAATATAAGGAAGGATAGCCTCGAAACAAGCAAATAGTAAAAATACCTTCAGACATTTACGACGGTTATCACGAGCATCGGTCCCTGGAGGAGCAGCAGCACCTAACAGACGAGGCAAAGCAGCTTGCACAGTAGGAACGTACGAGGCTCCAGCAATACCTACAAAAAGATTTCACAAGCATCAGATATTGTTTAATCTTTTTAGGTGGAAATAGTTTCTAATCACAAATGAGGTTTTCTCCTTGAATGCAATCCATCCCAATACTATTAGCATCTAGGGAATTAAAAATTTGAGAACAGGTATTGCATCCATTCAAGAGGAAACTTCACCTTTTTGATTGTGCGAACACTGGGTGATAGAGTCAACGAGAAAGAACAAGTCCACTTTACGATGGAAGTGAGGTTCACTTTCCAACTTTCGTATAAGGAGTTCCACCACCTAAATATAAACACAAACAAATTTCCCAATTAAAGCAACTATTGTCTGAATAATGTTACACGCTAGGCAGTTTACGAAGCAAGATAAATGCAATAAGCTAAGCCGGGAAAAGTGCAACTCTAACTGATATTATCTGTGAAGCCACACACTAAGGTTGTTGACAGCCTTAAGACAGAAACATAAAGAAAGCCAACTAAAGCATCTTACCTCACTAGCAATCCCATACTTGGCACAATCAATTGCTAGGCGTGTTGCACGTCCAATACTTTCCTTAGTTCTTGATAAGGTCTCTATCATGCCCTCAAAAGCATCTCTAGAAACAGCAGCCTCAGTGCCACCACTAAGTGAACCTCCAACTGACTTACGCCCTGAACTAAGTCTTCTCTCTTCAGTATCATCAGTCTCATTTTGATTTCTTGATGAGGACTGATGCCCAAGATTTGATGGAGAAGAATCTTGTTGATGTCCATTAACAACTAGCGGCATTGCGATGGAAGCAGAAGCTGAAGCATTCTGAACCATAAATGGGCTATGGCTCCTCATCTGTGTGTCACTGATGCTTAAGAAGCTAGGGTTCAAATTCCCAAAAATGGAATTTTGTGAATGTGCTAGTTTTCTTTTGGCCTGCGCAGCTGCAATTAGGTCCTTCATAGATGCAGCCGAATCTGGGGTCCTCGCACTGATAAATGGAGCACTCCAATTTTCTCGACTGAGATCAAGCCTGCTAAAGAAAAGAACAATAAGCAACAGACGACATAAACATAAAAAGATGACAGATAGAATGTGACATACATGCCAGCAGACAAGTCCTCAGAAGTGTCTCTTGAAACACCAGCATCATTCAGACGTAACACAGCTTTTGACACCACCGTTGGCCTCTCTCCAACTGAAGCTGGTTTGTGTCTCTGGTTTGCTAACTGAGATTGAGAAGAGCTTATTTTATCAGACCCCGCAACTGCCTCTTTAGAAGAATCACTCTGAAGCTTCTTTGCCATCACAACACCAGAAACTTTCACAGATGATTTTGCAGCTTTATACTGTCCTGCAACGTGCTTGTTAGTTGAAACCAGCTGAGGAGACATCTTAGGAGATCGCAAGATCTGCTTGACATCTTTTGGCTGCAATTCATTGATGGATTTTACCATGGGTAAGCTGCTAGTAGAATTCTGCACATTATCTGTAATCACACGCGAAGCATCCTCACAATGTTTACGAAGAGGTACTCTCCTTAGTCCAGTACTCTCTGTAGATCCAGCAAATATCTTAGCTTTAGTAGAAGTATCATGACACACCTTAGCACTTTTAGGACCATCAGTCAAAACTGATGTTGCTTTGGGAGCAACGGCTTGTCTTCCATGTAATGGGGTTTTTGGATCTTCATCATCATCTTCGTCATAGATACAAACAGCCCTCCGTTTTTTCAGCGACTGTGCAGCTGGAACCTTAACGTTACTAACAGAAGAGGAACGGTCTTTCTGTTCCAGATGACCTTTCCCGGATTTATCACTAACAGAAGGCGAACGGTCTTTCTGTTCCAGTTGGCCTTTCCTAGATTTATCAAAAGACCCAGAAAGAGAAGGAGAGGTAGCATGCTCCACTGTTTGTCTGCGGCGCTTTGTATATGCAACTACTTCTTTATCAAACTGTAAATTACCTCCACGAGCACTTAGTCCTAAAATAACTTCATGCTTCATCTCTGATACAGTCCCAGTAGAATCAGATTCATCATCAATTTCACGCTTTTCTTTATCATTCGCACCTTCACATCGCGGCTTTTTAGCAACGCGTGAGCTTTCATCTTCTCTTGGTCCAGGCTTCCCTGATTCACTTTCAAGCCTCCTTTTCTTGCTGGAAACCCCACCCTTGAAGCCAGTTGAACTTTCATGCTTACCTCCAGACACTTTGGAGACAGATTTCTCTGTCAACAGACCTTTTGACTTTTTGGAATCAGATTTACCACTAGCAGCTAGACCATCAGGCACATGTGAGTTATTGCTTTCATCTCTATGAACTGTATCTTCACCTTTTCTGTCTGAGCCACCTGCTGCCTTCTTTATTCTTTTACCGTTGGCCAGATTCTTTTGGCCATTACCAGAATGTCCAGTGCAACCATCACCGGCAGTTCCTTTATTAGAATCTTCTTTCTTTATTTTCGGGTCATATGAACCATGCTCCAGTGACTCGCTACCTGAGGATGTGGTTGTGATATCTCGCTTCCCTATCTCAGCCTTAGTCTCTCCCTCATTATTCTTATCTAATTTGGGGGAGCAAGGATCAGCCCTAGAATCAAAGGTATCAGTTCCATCAGACTCGGTGACTTCATGGTCTGTTCCATCCACTATCTCAGCCTTTGTACAACCATCCAGAGGATCATCATTGCCCAAAACATCTGACTTGCGATTTTGCAACTCTTCAAACGCGGTGCAAATTTCCTTTACAGCTTGTGCAAAGTACTTGACTGTTTTACCTTGACATCTTGCTAATAGTTTGCTCTTTGCCTCACTAGTGAAGGCTTGGATATCAGGTGGCGCAACAAAAGCTCTGCAGTAAAGGAAGATAACATGGTCAATGATGACTACGCAAAGGACAAAATCAACTCCACAGATACAGTCAGCCAAAATATCTAGTAACATGGCGAGGAAAAATGTGAAATTTCAATCGGGGTAAGAGAACACCAGATAAGATCTACTGCCTAATTCTAGTGATATGGTATATTGACTGACAATACCTTTCTGGATCACAATCTTAGAATCACATGGATCAACTAGTTAAAAATTGATGTACATAGAAGAGACTCGCTTACATTTCCTGTGTTCCAAAGAACTGAACAAAGTACTTCTTTGGGTCTGGCGCACGATCCCACTCTTCAGGCCGGCTGATCTGAAACTCAAAACCATATTTCTTCATTAGAGAAATTAAGTAACTAGAAACGAATTAAAAAGATTCTCACTCTCACATAGTATGTGTTTACATAATTCAACCGTGGAATCAGACCCGAGTAACTAGAAAGATGATTTAACTAACTTTAAATCCGCTCAATCTCGGGTACAATATCTAAATCTTAAACAAACGTAATTATGAAGCTTAGACGCTCAAGAGAAGAGAACAACACTAGAGATCATCAACCTAGGGAAAATCCAACCATACATCACTGGCAACGCAGCAAAAAAAATCGACAAAGCTAATATGTCCCATCATCAGATGCCAGAATTACTTACACTAAAAAAGAACAGAAGCCCAAACATAACCAAGAAAAAGAGATGAAGATAGAGAGACTATGGAGCTTAAGGACTATATATGGGAATGAATTAGAGAAGAAAACAAAAATCCAAATTCAGAAAATCAGAAAAGCGGAGGCTCGGACAATCAGAGAGAAGAAGGTACCTTCGCAGGCCAAGCAGGGAAGCCTTTGACTTTGGCAAGGACCAGATCACCGAGGATCAACTGCCCCTTGGCCTTGGCCTTGCTCGCTCCTCTTTTACGCCCAGGAGCCATAGGCGAGACTGCTATAAACCCTAATTTTGAGCGCAAAACTGGAAGACCGAAGAGAATTGCGGAATCCAATCCAAACCCGAGAACCAGTTAGAAACTACGATTCCAATCCAGAGATTATTCCACCGGAAGAAGATTCCCTAATTGAATTAGCACCGGGGACAGGAAGGAGTCACGTTCGCGAGCAACAGAGAGAGAGAGAAGATTAATCCACACAGAGAGAGAGATTGAGGCGGTCGCGAGAGAGAGACGATGGGCTTTAGGGCTGAAAGGTGAAAAACTTTCGATGGAGTTTTTCTGAGAACTTTGGTTTACTGTTGTCGGCGTTTTTTTCCTTTTTTTTACAAAAGAAGACACTCCGATCCAATCCGATCCAACAACCCAATTTGTTTCTTAACTTCCATTTTCTTTTCTTTTATTTTAATAATCTCACTATTCCTAAAGGCTAAATCCTAAACAAAATATATTATTGAGACACCACTCTTCATACTCAGACAGATCAACAGAAATAACGTGTGAAAAAAAAAAAAATTCCTTTTTACTGTAAACTAACGTGTGAAAAATGTAAAAGTTCCTTCCTCCCATTTTGAAAAATAAATAAAAATAGCATATTTTATGTTTTCTCAAGCCTCATACGGTCATACCCAAAATATTAAGTATTCTCCCATTTCCCCATTAGATTAAAAAAAATCGACTTCTAATTAGACCAAGAGCATAAGCAAATCAAGTAGGACTGCTGAAACTAGACAACAATCATCTTTGTCCAATTCTAAATGAGATATGAGACTGCTTCAACATGCAAGGAAAAAAAAAAAAAAGAGTTCTGAAATATAGTCATGATAGATATATGAAAGAATAAAAATAGTTTGAGAGATTATATGCCTCTCAGAGCATAACTTCATCCATAGAAGAAGTAAACTAATCGGAGCAAAGCAAAACTGGTAAAGGAAAAGAAGAAATTTTATTACTCTGATTACCAGTTTACTTCCTAACTTGAACTCTTCTTATCTTGGCTTTCATTGCCAACGGCATCTTTCACCAGCTCCAACGGTCTTTCATCAATGACTTCATCGATTATTCCAAACGCCTTAGCCTCTTCAGGAGTCATGAAATGATCCCTATCCATGTTCTTCGCAACCACGTCAATAGGCTGACCCGTGTGTTTGGAATACAGTTCGTTTAAGGCATCCCACACACGAACAATCTGTTTCGTATGGATTGTTATATCCTTGGCCTGCCCACTATATCCTCCTGAAGGCTGATGAATCATAACGGTTGCATTTGGCAGCGACCGCCTTTGCCCCTTGGCACCCGCCGCCAAGAGGAGAGAAGCCATTGATGCAGCCTGGCCTAAACAAATTGTGCTAATTGGAGAGCGAATGTACTGCATAGTATCGTAAATTGCAAGACCTGCATCAAAGAATAAAGATGTAAAAATGGATCACAAAACACATGAGAAACAATATTTGAGATTGTGAATGAAGATATAAACTCGTCCCAAACCAGACACTCATGAATCTGTGGCCACTAAAAGAAGAGTGGTTTCACTAGCGAACGTATAACAATCATTAGAAATTCCTTAAGCTAGTGGCATTCATACATTTCAGCAGCCTCATTGCATGACTCAAGTGACTACTTTTCGAATTCCTAATTGCAGAATCTTTTTAGAAAGCCTCTAAAGAGATAAAGAGGATTTTGGTCAGTGAGCGAGATACCTCAGATAAATACCCAAATCCACAGAGGAACCGAAATCGACGAGCAACATTTTCTACAACTAAGCAAGAACGCATTGACATAGTCGCACCATTTTAGCAATCAGATTCCCAATCACACACTACTCAGAAATTTTACGAAGCTCAACAGACGCACACAAATGGGAAACGGGAAGAAGGGAAGCGTACCGGCGGTGACATGGCCGCCTGGTGAATTGAGATACATATGAATCGGCTTGGAAGGATTCTCAGACTCGAGGTAGAGAAGCTGAGCGACGACGACGTGAGAGGTGTCGTCATTGATGGGACCGTTGATGCAGATAATACGCTCCTTGAGCAATCGAGAGAAGATGTCGTAAGCTCTCTCTCCTCGAGATGAGTGCTCAATAACCATCGGAATCAGACTGTAGCTTCTTCTAGCAGTGGCGGTGGTTGTCGCCATCAACGATGATAGCCTCATGGCGCCGGAAACAAGACCCCTCATCATCGGAACTCTAGGGTTGTTTCTGCTCAGAAAGAGGGAAAAGAGTAAATTGCTCGAGAAATGGAACTTCTGGTTCGGGGTGCTTTTGTCGAAGTTAGGGATTTCAGATTTAATATTTCACCTTCTTTTTCTTTTCTATTTTCCTAAGATTTGTTTTGTTTTCTCTTTTGTTTATTGGATAAAATTGATTACAGAGCAGGGGAAATTGGCAATTTACCCCCAAAAAAAGGTCTTCTTGTCCACATACACTTTCAGAAATCTATCTTGTCCTTTTAC
>OVBJ01000287.1:0-67268 GCA_900406535.1 Noccaea bulbosa
GTTTCTGCAGGGAAAAGAAGTGTCCCACCCAAATTCACATCCCGCCCTGCTACTGTTCCTCATTTTATGGGTCGATCTCATGCACTTAATACTTACACACCACCATAGATGAGGAGACACTTCTCTCAGAGACATGTGCTGCCATTGTCTGATCCACCTGATGCCTGAGCCTCAACACAGTCAAGCTAATGACTGAAAACAAGCGCTTAGTGGGAGGCAACCCACTTGTAGGTGANTGTCGCTCGACACCAATTCCAGACGACGAAACAGACGAAAATCGACCTCCAGTCGACACAGGAGTCGACACTGATTGTTAGTGTCGATCGACACTACCTATAGTGTCGGTCGACACCCCCATTACAGACAGGTAAAACGTCCAATTTTTCTTGTTTTGACTCAATCCCTTTTCTTTTTGCTTGCTTCTTCCTGCTGAATAACACTGGGGACAGTGTTGTTTAAGTCTGGGGGAGGTGGTTACTAACATTGTGTTTGTTTTTGAGGGATTACAAAAAAAAAATGTTTTCAAATTGTTTTATTGAGTCAAAACCAGTCAGGAAATTAGGATCTTCTATTGGAGCTTACCTTATCAACCAATGTTCTTGGAATCATAAAAGATAGACATTAGCAGAGGACTTAGCCGATCAGAATGGCTCTAGAGGACCGATTGCTGGATCACAACCGTATCTCTAAGGTACTCAACTCCCTAAAGTTTAACTCCTCGCATAAATCTGACTTTTAAATTTCTTAGTAAGGGGTTTGGTATACATGAGTATGATTTCTCTTTCAGTCCAGTCAAGACAGGCTTATGCATTTGCATCATGTTTACTTATTGCTTTGCATTTTGTTATATACTCTCTCTTTTCCCAATCTCAAAGGGAAGTCTAACGACACCATCGGGAAAACAAAATGGATGAAGGTCAGTCCAACTGGTCTTCTGACTCCATGGAAACCCGCCGGATGAAAGTAATAAAAAGGACCGGGAATTGGTGGCTCCAACCATCACTACTCGCGATCTAAATAAAAGCTGATTCCAAATCATAAGGGAAAGAGAGAAGGAAATAAAAATAAAGAAGAAAAGAAAAAGAAAAAAAAACAATCATTGCATTCATGTTTTAGCTTTAGAAGTCTGTCTTGATTGTGCTTGGAGGGGTAAAAATCAGAATGCTATTTGTTTGATAACCCCTTGTTGAGAACTCACGCTTTAAATTTCCTAAGGAGTTGGCTTTAGAGTTTTGAGTTATCTGAAGAGATTTAGTGTTTGGTTTGGTTTGAATTGTAAGTTAGTGTCCACTATGAGAAACTGGTTTAATGTTGATTATGTGTTGAGTGAGATCAGGTGCAAAGGTTGATACAAGCTCTGAAGGGTAAGTGAGTTTCCGCTTTTCAAACCTCTTTCACAGTTTAGGGATTGTTTTGCTTGAGGGCAAGCAAAAGCTAAGTCTGGGGGAGTTGATATATCATGGTTTTTATGGGTTTTTGCCATGATATAAGTCTTACTTATAGAGTCTTTTAAGTGTTTTTGGAGTATTTTCTAGTGTTTACAGGTCCTAGATGTATTTGGAGCTATTTGGAGCTTATTTGGGGATTTCTGCTGGAAAACAAGACAAACTGGCGTTCACAGACATTGGTGTCGATCGACACTCACTACAGGACGAAAATCATGCACTTTGGAAAAATTACAGCTTTGACCCAAAAGTTCTGTTTATTTGTAAAACTATTATGTTTCCCGCCTGGCACCAACTGTTCTTGATCCCAGTAATTATACTCTTCAATGGGTTAGCCTTTTACCTATCATCAACACAAGACCAAACAAGAACTAAGCAAAACATATTTCGTCATTTCTCAAAGAACAAAACCAATCTAAGCAAATATACTATTTCTCAAATATAATAAAACCAATCAAACCTTGGATGTTATGAACAATCTGGGATCTCATAACTACATCTCTTGGTTTTCTATCTGTTTCAGAAGAAAATAGAAATCATAAGCAAATAGAAAACAAATTGCGTAAAAATGTTACCTTAGATATTGCTTTTGTTTAAGAATGTTACCGTAGATATTGCTTGTTTAAGAATGTTAACCATTGTGTTTCTATCTGTCTCATTCACCTGCATAAAGTAAATCCATCTTTAAAGCAATGAATTGATCCAATAAAGCATTGAATAAGCCAATATAAGCTTGAAGAGCGCTAGCAACAATATCAACTTTATCTGCCAAATTCTTCACTGTTGACTTAATCTCAACTATCTCTACATTAATTGTTGATGTAGATTCCAAACTTGAGATGTAAGTAGATGGTGTCACACCACGACCTAAGCAACGAACTCGTCCCGAATGCTCAGGACCAAAAACTTGAGCAATAGCATCATTCTTCAAGGATGTTTCACCTGGAAGTTTTTTATTCATAACTTCCTTAAGTTTCTCCTGTAAAAAACAATTCCATGTGAACAAAGCAAATGTACAAAGCATAGCTCTAGTTATTTTAAAAGCAGAGAAAGTACTAACCGCACATATCCTTGCTTCCTCGCAGACCATACTACCATCTTTCCTTGTACGCGATGCAATAAAGATTTCTGCTCGACTTGGTTCAACGCCACTCTCTTCTTCCTGAAACATATGAGAAGCAGATGTAACAATTCAAGACTAACAAAATCTTTTTAATATTACCATATACTAACTAAACTTACCATCTCATCACCTTTTCTAGCCAAACTCTTTTTTCCAAGTGCATGTGGTACCTTTAAATGGCTTCTACTCATTGTATTACGCTCTCTTTGTTTCTATAGTTATGGTAAAAAAGTATTCAGAACATGTTGTAGACAGTTATTTACCTTAGCGCTTATCTTATCTAAAAGAATCAGTGAATGTAGCATGTACTAGACAATACCTTGGCCTTATCTGTGAATTGAGCATGAACAAAATCTATCCATTGGTCTTCCGGAATCAATGCTGGTCTAGCATCAATTGATTCTCTTGGAGTATTCCTTCTATAAGTCTTCCAAAAGCGTTGCTTTAAGTCTCTGCATCTGACCCCTAAGGTAGACATCACATATTTTTTTCTCTTCATTGGATCATCGAACCAAAAAAATTTCTGTATTCAAATAAAAACCATGAGTTAAACTATAAAGACTATTAAGACATAAATTTAACAATGAGTTAAACTACATACCTGAATAACCGTCCATGCCATCTCTTTCCTATATTCAGCAACTTTCCTCCAATCAGTGTAGTTAATAGGTAGAATATTAAGATCGTAGCTCAAACTACCTAACCAAGAACCTAATAATCCTCCTGAATCTTTTATTGGTTGTCCCCTCTTATTAAAGCTAACCATAACTCGACGCTTCTGCATGCCCCAGACTTGCTTCCCAGTAATATTTTCTAATTTAATATTTCCATCATCATCTAAAACCATAAAGAAATGAAACAAGTTTGCAAAACCAATTAGCAAAACAACAGTCAAAGTCAAAACCATAATGAAGTGAAACAATACCAAGTCAATAATGATTATCAATACCTATAACGTGAACGTTCCATTTTCCACTAAACAGTTCGGGTCCAAGAGGAGGTGGAGCAGAGAAGTCTTCATTCATAGGACTTGTTCTCGTCATGTTTAAACCTGTAAAGTATAATGAAGATTTATCAATAAATCAGCAAAACTGAATTCTCAAATCATTAATAAGAGTAACCTCTTGAGTATCATTTGGAGCATCTTCAATAATAACATTTGGAGCATCAAGAGCACCCATATCTACAAATCTCAAAATAAGCTTGAAGAAATTTGGATTTTGGAGAGGAAAAATAGTTCAGATTTTTGCCTTCATTGGATATTAGATTCTATTATAGTGGGTTCAAAGATGAAGAAGCAGAATCATGTATAAATAAAAAAGACTAGTGGATTAGATTGTTGTGAACTGGTTTTTATTCACTTCTAAACTTTCATTAGGTGGGGAAAAGTGATTCGTATAGAAAAAGCTCAAAAGAATAACAAAGCAAACAAGATAGCTGATTTCATCTCCAAGAGACACAGGTTCGTAAGATTAATTCGTATGATTAATTTATGTTGCTGGTATAACTTACAACTGGTAGAATTAAGTAGAACTTTGTTTAGAAAGTATTACTAGGTTCAACTATTTATTCTTTTAAGTTAAATCAGGTATTACTTTGTTTGTTCAACTATTAATTAAAACTTGGTGTTTGAATTTGCAGGATAACAATGATACTATCCACCCAATGCAAGTGGAGAAATTCTTTTTTGCTTTACTTTAGTTTCTTTATGTGTCTCTGCAAATGAAGATCAAGATAATCGTTTTAAAAATAAAGATCAACAGATACTCTCGAAAGTGAAAAAAGAAATGCTAATAAGAAGAATATTTGGTGAGAAATGATGTTTGTGAGAACTATGAGAACTATGATGTTTATGAGAACTGTAAAATTTATGGTTTTTGTTTTTGGGTTCATTGCGTGTGTAACTCCATCATCATATTTTAAAAAAAAAAATATTTATGTACTATTAAAATTATAAGGTACAACTAGGTGTCTTACGAACAATTAAGACAATTTTAGTACAAATGGTATTGTTTGGTAGAACTAAGCTTTAAAATGAGTTAAATAATTTGCCAAAAAAAATAAATTAAAAAAAAACGTGTTAAGGAGGAAAAAGACGGTGCCGCCAAAAAAAAAAAAAAAAAAAAAAACTGATTTAATACATGGCGCTGTCAAAAACAACATATCACGTAAAAAACAACATAGTTGTACTCAAGGTAACAGTTGAAGGTAACAGTTGAAGAAAAACTCCTAATAGTTGTACATTTGCGATTTTAATGTATTTCTGGTTGAACTGTTGTATAAAATATTATGGATTAGTTGTATACATGATTTTTGACTTTTAATTATCATTTACAATGTTTTTATATTAACATTTGCGTAAGATCTAATATTTTGTATTTTTTGCATCATTAGAAATTAACATTACATATATCTTCCTTATATTGTAGGGTGGTTGATGTGAAAACATGATTTTGTATTATGAAAATGATAAATTTTGTATTATCCATAACATTAAATGTTTCTTTATAGGTAGATATGTGTTTAAAGTCCTTAATTGGTTGATTTGTTTACTAGTCTCATAATATTTTAATTTTAAACTTTTTTTTATATAAAGTTAAGCCATAGTTGAACCCCGAAAAATAGTTGTACCAAAAGTTATTATGAACTACAAATACATACATATTCAATATGAAATACAATGATAAGTATTAATACAAGTAGAAACCCGAATGATATAAAACCACAATGATCAGTTAAATTTGGTAGTGCGAATTCGAAAATACTCACCCATGTTTATGCAGTTAAATTAGAATTAATTTATTCCTCCACTACAAGAAAACAAGACTGTTGTTGACCAATTTATCGACCAAATCACATTGGTCGAAATAATTTGACGTATTTTTGACCAAATATTGATGACATTTAAAATTGGTCGAAAAGTGGTTGAATATTTTCGTCCAAAGATTTGGTCAAATATTGGTCAATAATATTGATGTAATTTCGACCAAATAGTGACAAAATTTTAAATTAATCATCAACTGGTCATAAATTTTCGACCGTAAATAATCGGTCAAAAGTTGATCGATAATTTTGACCAATTTTCGACAAAACTCAGATTATCGTCAGAAAATGGTCAATAATTTCTGACGTACATTTTGGTCAGACTTTGGTCACAATTTTTGACCAATTTTTGACGACTTTCTATCTACATCACCTCGTCCACACATTCTGACCAGAAACCAAAACCAAACGCCGACTCAGTATTTTCTTTCATCTCTTCCCCTTCTCCTTCATCCTTCATATCTATTTCACCATTTCACTTATCTTGTTTGGACCGGTTTCCGCCACCATCTCTCTACCAATTATCAGGTAATCTATATTTCGTCTGAAACTTAGATTATTGGTGTTCTGTTTTGGTGATGTTTAATTTTTGTAGTTTTATGTTTCTTTGTTCATTGATTTGGATTGTTTATACTTTGTGTTTCTGATCCCCCTTTGCTGATTGTGATTTTTGTGGCTACGTAGATATACTTTAATAAGCTGTCTTCAAAAGGTTCAAATTTTGATTTATCTTCTTATACTACTTAAAATTGTTGTTAAATGAAGTTTCAAATACTTTTTAATTCTGTAAAGTTTTGTAAAAACCACAAGTTGGATTTAATATAATGTAGATATAATTTTCTTGCTTCTTCACAGAGTTCAAACCCTACACTGGTTGAAGAGTTACAAGCAGCAAAGATCTTCAGAGATGGAGAAAATGTAATTAGAACATGCAACATTCCAAGAGGAGCAGACGTACTTTAAGTCTATGTTTTTCAAACAGTTTCCATTTAGAGCTACGTCTCCTCCAAGCTAGAATATAACTAGCTTTATGTACTTCTTTTTTTGGATATTAATTTTGTAGGTTTTAAGATATTTAAACCATATATAATGACTAGAATTCCATAATGGATATTGAAATCAAATTTCGAATTTATATTCCAAAATTTATTTTATTACATTTATAAATTCCAAAAATTAATTATAAAATAGACACAAATAATTTAATATTTCATCAAAATTGCATCAGAGTTTTTGAATAAAATAGTGGTCATATATTTCGACTAATAGAACTGGTCAATAAATTCTGATCAATTTTCTTGTCAAAAATTATTGACCAAACTAATATTCGACCATATTAAACGGTCACAAATTTCGACCATTAGTTAGGTCATAAATTTTCGACCAATTTTGTTGGTCAAAGTTTTTTGACCATTTCATGAGCACTATTCATTTGCGACCACCGATTTTTGACCAAATGAGTTTGGTTAAAATTTGGTCACAAATACCCGTTTTTGACCACTTTTGACTGTATTCTTGGTCAGAAACAGCATTGCTTTCTTGCCGGCATATACCTGTTATTTATATTTCTTCGGAGGAATAAATTAATTCTATTATGAGAAAAATAACATAAAGAGGTACAAATATGAAGCGTTACATCATTTAAAAAAAAAACAATTCTAAAATTTATTGTTTCACTAACAACATCAAACAAGTTATCTTTTTATAGATAATGTCTTAAACGATAAACGTAGATGTGGACTTCTCTTAAATGTATGTTTGTGGAACTTTTGTTGCTCAATGTTTCCTGAAAATAGATTGAGATACTTTATTAGCAATTACAGTTTGTCACAGTATTACTATTTGTACTAGTTGTAGTTGTTCAATATCTATTAGTTGTACCAGTTGTACATGTTGTATCATTTGTACCAGTTGTATATTACTTCTTCCGTTCCAGAATATAAGATGTTTTGGCATAACGAATCTGCAATTATCTAGATGTATCTGGATGTATTTTGAGTCCAGATACATTCAGATAATTGCAGATACATTATGTCAAAATATCTTATATTCGGACTATTTTCGCCATTGAGATTTGTCAAAATTCTTTAAAGAGGAATTTTGAAAATAATTTAATTAAGTATTTATACTATAATTTATATGAAACACATCCAAAACCATTTGAGTTTGTTAGCGGATGTGGAGGATATATTTGTATCAACAAGACGTGCGGACCGTGCGGTTTTAAACTCCATTTATATTGTGCTAGCTACGAATAGAGAGATCTGGGACGGCAAAGACGTCCAAGGAGAAGATGAAGAAATTAGTAATTCTGAAGATGTTGCGTCGTCGGCATCGTTGGTGGAGGTCGATGGCAAAACTTTTCGCCATTTTAGTCATCAACATGACCTAATGAGACTTTGCGTAAACGATGATGATGAGGAAGATGGACGAAGATGTCAAGCATGCGTCCTTCCCATTGACTTTGGTAGTGTCTTAGCTTGTAAAGAATGTGATTTTGCACTTCACGACACTTGTGCAAGTCTTCCTCGGAAGTTGGAACACACGTTACACCGCCATCCGCTAATCCTAGAGGTGAACAAGAAAGAAGGGTTCTTCATTTGTTATATATTTAAAAGAGAGTCATGCGGCTTCATGTATCGTTGCTACCAAGAAGAAAGTAAATTTAAAATGGATACAACGTGTGCTTCTCTCACTGATCCATTTTATACTATGGAGGGCACCCACACCCCATGACTCTATTAGACACGTATGCATATTGTTTCGAATGCGAATTCGAGTTGATGTTCCAAAAAGTAACTTTACCATCGCTGTTAAAATGCAAGTATGACACCCATCCACTTACCATGTTCTTCACAAACAATCATAAAGTATAATAATTAAATCGGCGTGGTGTGAAATCTGTGAAGTAGAGATAAAGCAGTATAAGCTACTGGATCTCTACGGCTGCACCATCTGCAACACCATTATGCATGTTGAGTGCGCAGTAGGGAAATACCCATTTCTGAAACCTGGCCATACCATCAAAGTGAATGGTTTTGAGATTGAGATTGCATCCAACACTCTTTCTCGCCCGATTTGCCATGCGTGTCACTCTATCTGCCTAGAGAAATTGGTTTTCAAGAATAGGAGCAATGCTGTCACTTTCTGTTCTATCGACTGTGTTACCGATCATGATGAAGAGTTAGATTAAGCCTCTTTTATGTCTTGAGTGCTTGCACAAAGAAAAGTTAAGCATATATTATAATTCTCCTCCTTGTGTATGCAAGAAAGTATATCCATATCATGTCTTCGACTTTCTAGTTTCTTTCTTGTTAATAAAGTACTACTGTCTCTTGTAACAAAAAAATATAATAAAAAACCTAGGCATTGTATGTGCCTTACGATATTAAAATTATAAAGAAAAGTGTAATACATTTCTTTATAATTTCTAATCAGTGAATCTTTTTCATAATCAGGCACTATATGGAATACTTTGGGCTTGATAAAATTGCTTTATATGATTGATATGACTCGAACCTTTCTCCGAAATGATAAAATTGGTTTTAGGATACAAAAATCAATACTTTCTATCAAAAATTAATACTAGCGTCATATGGCTCATCTCTGTTGTCAGCTCCAAACAAAACCGAGGGGAATGGTCTATAAGCCATAAATCCAATTGCATTCTTTCAGATTGGTTTATCTTTTGCAATCTAATCTAATTGCTACTTGCTAGATCGCAGACGCTGTGTTAAAAGCTTCATCAGCAATCCACATTCGAGATCTGTTTAGGCCAAACAGAACCGAAGCACTACCAACACACATTTTTTCCTTCCTAAACCTTGACAAGACCAAATTTAAAGCGCTTCCGCCTCCGCAATTGGTAACACGATTGATTTCTCGAACTAGCTTGAGACGTGGAAGAGAGAGAGAGAGAAATTGATAGGCAAAAGACTAACCGGTGATCACCAGCTTCGGCTGAAGAACTCAAGAACAGAGAGGAGGCGGGGAGTGACAAATATGGAGGAGCTAAATAAAAACCCAAATTGCTTTTTTTTTTTTTTTTTTTTTTTTTTTTTTTTGGGNTTTTCTGGTCGGCAGCCAAATTGTTTTATGATTTCGCTTTTACCCCCATTTGAGTCATCTCTTTTGTTTTTTTAGGGATGTTCAATCCGGATATCAGTTCGGTTTCGGATCGGTTTTTTCGGTTTTCGGTTTTTCGGTTAATAAAAAATAGTTACCATATTATATCCATACTTACTTCAGTTTGGATCGGTTTGGATATTTTCGGTTCGAATAATCTCGGTTTTCGGTTTATTTGTACTTTTTATATTATTATTTTTTTTTAGGTTTTTAATTTTTCTACTAATCAAAAAAATCAAATTAAAATAAAAAAATGCAAACACATGTATTATTTTAAAGTTAATAATTTATAATTTTATATGAGATTACTCTAAACTAATATTATTATATATCATATGTACTATTATATTAACATATAGAGATATTCGGGTTTTTTTGGTTTCTGCGGTTTTTGCGGTTAATATCCAAACCATACCAATATCCACGGTTTATATAAAATTGCATCCATACGGTTTATACGGTTTATCCAAATCCAAACCATATGACTTATTTCAGTTTGGTTCGGTTCGGTTCGGTTTTACCAAATTGAACACCCCTAGTTTTTTTTACCCGGATGATTATTAAAAAATTAGTAAATTACTCTCTAACCACTAGATTCATACAATTAATAAAAAGTTGAGAAAATTACTGGAATTTCTAAACAACCGTAAAAGATTTCGCGGCAAAAGTTGAGAAAGAAAGAAAAGAAAGGATTCGGGGGAAACACATTAAAAGAAAAATAAATAAAGATTGAAGAAACCCTAATGACCATAAAGATCCAAAACCCGAAAGTACGTTTTACTCTCTTCCCCAATCAATCAGTGTCTCTCTTCTCCAATTCCTTCCGCGCCGCTTCCCCTCTGGTTATCTTCACCGTCCGTCCTTCTTTCAACACCTCCCTTCCTTAGCTGCGGTAAGCTCTCGATGCTTAATAGTGGCTCTCCTTCTTCTTCTTCTTCTTCTTATCTTATCGTCGATTAACAACGGAACCGTAGTAGATCGAAGATTTTCGTCTCTGATACCATAACAACTTCAAATTTCTATCGATTTTCGGGCCTCTTTCTATCAAATTGATCTCAGATTTGTTATCTTGGTGGAAAGTTCGTTGTAAGAATCGATCTTCCTTGTTACGGCATTTATAAACTTGTGATTTAGCGTTGACTGCTAAGTAAACATATATAACTGCATCTTTATTCCAAAACCATAATTAACCTATCTCGCACTATCTGTGTATTGCTGTTGTTGTTATTCCTCGATTGGCTTCTTAGAAGCAGAAATTAGTGTCTACGATGTGCTCCGTTAGCTGAGTTCTTGGTTTGAAAACTCTTTATGGTATATATGTTAATCCACACTTTGTAATTGTATTAATTAATGGCTTACGTCTGGACTCTGGTGAAATCAAATATGGTTTCATACAAATATTTGCTGAAGTTTTTCTTGATTCTGGTGTGTTAGCTACTTCAATTTCTTAAGCATCCAATCATATCTTGCACATATTCTTACTCAGTTTTATGTTGGTTGCTTGATTCTTAAAGAGTCATTGTCGTCTAGACTCAATGAGGGGAAGAAGCTACACTCCATCACCGCCAAGAGGTGGTTATGGAAGGAGGGGCCGGAGCCCTAGCCCCAGGGGCCGATATGGTGGAGGTCGTGACAGAGATCTCCCGACCAGTCTTTTGGTTCGCAACCTTCGTCATGATTGCAGGTATATTCTTTACTCCTTTATGCCTTAATTCTCTTCTCTCTGATTCTGACCTCTGAGATTATATAGACCATACCTTTGTAATGCGTTTGTGGCACCATCATAGATTGATATATATATATATATATATATGTTGGGATTGGTGGATTTTTGTTTAGTGGTAGCAATATATAAGTAGCTTTTAAAATGTACCATTTCTAGATAGCGCATGTATGGACTTTTGTCAGATTTCCTTGCAACAGGCTGAATCTGTTTCTTCTGAACTTTGGGAGTTACTAAATTGTTCTTCTCTGCTTACTCTACTCTCTTTTCTCCAGGCAAGAGGATCTTAGGAGGCCATTTGAGCAGTTCGGTCCTCTCAAGGACATCTACCTTCCAAGGGACTATTATACTGGGTGAGTATGCTCAGTAGATAGGCAATAAATGTTTAAATGTTTCAACACCCAAGGCATTATTTTACTTTTTCTTCAATTAGATCGTATCTCTGTCTTTATCGTTTTCTTTTGCTTCGCATACCACTTTTTGAATCCTGTTTGTCTTCAACTCGCCTAAAACATTCCTCCATGTGCAGCTCATAGATTCTTTGATTTATAAGAATTTTCTGAAATAATCTTTTTTATATCCATACTTCTCATAATCAGCTTTGGAGCTTTAAACGTTTTTATCTGCACTTTTCAGCCTTAGTTAGTATAGTACACCTAGAGCTTCGTACTCCTCTAGTCATTTTAGGGAAAGAATATCATAGTGATATGTTCCATGTCCCATCACACTTGAAGTGTGTTTATTGAAGTTGTTGAGGTTTAACAGTGAATCTAAAGAATTGAAGAGACCAATGAAGTAATTAGAGTTCTTTGGAAGATGTTCTAAATGGTAGTGAAGGTTGGAAGGAAGTTGGGTTTGAATTCAATTTGAAGATGTATCAAGTCTTGAAGAAGTCATCTTTATACTGAAATTTGCAAGATTTGCAGGCAAGTGCTTGCTTTTTTCATGTTTATCATGATGGCTTCTGTTGCAGGAGACTGTAATCCCAGCTTTTGTTCAAAAGGCTTCTTGTCAAAGCGGTACATCTTCCTTGGTCACTGTGTTTTTGGTTCCTAGTCTGAGATTTTTTTTCTTCTTATTGGCTTTGTTGCAGAGATCCACGGGGGTTTGGTTTCATTCAATATGTAGATCCTGCTGATGCTGTTGAAGCAAAACATCACATGGATGGCTATCTTCTTCTTGGTCGTGAGTTGACTGTCGTATTCGCAGAGGAAAACCGTAAGAAGCCAACTGAAATGAGAACAAGGGATCGCGGTGGAAGGTGAATTGAGCTTTTTTTTCCCCTCCGTAAAATTTTCTGGACACGTGAGAAGGATTAGTTTATCTGATCTCACTTTCATGTTTGTAGGAGCAACAGATTCAATGACAGAAGACGTTCTCCTCCTCGGTACTCTCGTTCTCCTCCTCCTCGTCGTGGTGGTAGAACGCGATCACGTAGCCGCGAGTATAACTCTCCTCCCCCTAAAAGACATCAATCTAGGTAGACTAGCTGTGCATACCTGTCTGAATTACTTGCTGTCAGATGTCATTTCAATTTTCTGATGGACTATGCAACTCTGTTTTATGGCAGGTCTGTGTCACCTCAGGATAGACGATACGAGAAGGAGAGGTCATACTCTCGCTCACCACCGCCTAATGGTTCAAGGGTTCGCAGTGGAAGTCCTGTAAAGGTGAAGAGCGGGAGCAGGAGCCGGAGCCCAAGAAGAAGCGTAAGCCCAAGAAGAAACAGGAGCTACACGCCTGAACCTGCCAGGAGCCGCAGCCCTATTCCTAGGCAGAGCAGGAGCCGGAGCCCTCGTGGAGAACGAAACGGAGACCGTTCTCCAAGCCAGTGATTTACTTCACACGCCCTTGTATCTCTCTACCCTTCAGTGTTCTGCAGTCTTGTTTGTTAGCTCTACGTTATCAGATATTTGTTTGCCTCTAGACTGAAATCTCTTGCTTTTAAGTCATTGTTTAGACAAGTTTGAAGACAGATCTTTGCGGTGCTATTGCCTTTTGCTTTATGTTTGATCTATGGATAATCTTGAGACATGATTTTGAAGTAGCATGTGCTTTTTTGTCATCTTATTATCTATTTAGATCTCATCTAGCTTTGTTATAGTGAAAGATGGGCCTGTTGGGAAATATGGGAGCCTTTTGACGTATGGCATCTTTTGGTTTTGAATCGGCCTTTCACACTTTCCAGCTATTTTCTTATTTTCAAAAGAAAAAACAAAAACTTTTGTGTCTTTCTTTCAAATAATATGCCAAAAGTAACGTTTTCATTTTTTTACCCTTTTTCTCTAATTTTTCCAAAATAATAATTTCAAGTGGTGAGATGATATATGAGTGTTATTAACGGTATTTTGTACGTTTTAATTTATCATAAAATGTTTGCAGAAAATTGACTTGTACGAGTCTACTAAATTTTAATCCGACAAAAGTCTTGGTCCACGCAGGTTTCTGGAATACTTTTGAATTTCCAGCTTTCCAAGTAGAGCACGTAGTTTGGATCTTAAATGCACGGCGATGATGTCGATAATTATTTCTTTCTTCTACTTGAAGAAATTTGGAAAATTTAACTTTTTTTTTTTTTTAAATACTACTAAGGACAAAACTGAACTATTAAAATCTAAAAGAATATCAGTTTTCAAAATACTGTACCTGACCTTTAGTAACGAAAACAAATATGTAGTGGATTCATATAAAGTTGTATTTGTGATATAAAAACAAAATATGAAAGAAAAAAAAAGATGTTTAGTAACTTTTAAATATCTGGTGATGAAAGGAATCACCGAATCAATAATATAATTAGAGCATCCAAGAAACATTTGGAACTCTCTTTTAACAAAAAAAAACATTTGGAAGTCATGCACATGAAATTAGCTTGGATGTTTCTTTTGATTCAAATTAATAATTAAACAAAAATGGGAAACCGGAAAGAAAATGAGAAGAGCGTGGAAACTGCAGTCTGCAGCTACTCAAAATCTTGTTTTCTTGTTTTTACCTATTTAACTATTAGTTGTATCAAGAAGGTGAGATAATGTAGCCGTATATGTGTCAAGGATAAAATTTTATTATTAGAGATGTATAATTAATTAATAAACATTACTAACTAGTAGTTTATTTATTTACCTCTTTGAACTTTGAAGCCTCACCTTCAAGTTCAACAGACAGTCACACACACCTCTCTGGTTTCCCACGCATTAAAGTGAGATAAAAACCAAGTTAACAGCAATCTCTGAATTTCTTTATTTTTTTCTTATTTTCTCCCTTTCCTCCAATTTCGATAATAATTTTCGCCGAAAGAAAAGAAATAGTCTCTACCTTTTTTTCTCTTTGGTGGGTTCATTTTCATTACACTACACTACAAACATCTCTGAAATTGCTTTGCCCTGTTCTGTCTCAACAGCAAAACCTCGAGCTTTTTTTTCCTCTTTTTTCCTTTCTTTCTTTTATCCCCTGAAGAATTTCCTCTCTGTGATCTGAATTCTTCCCCCGAGTGAATCTGGAAGCGGGCAAGCTCGAATTAGGTACCCGGTAATAATTTCTTGATTTTTGCATCTGAGTTTTTGATTATTGCTTGTCGCATTGTCTCCGAACTCCGAACCAGCTTTATCTTGCATCTTCCACATTCTTCTTCGCTCTGCAAATCCCATTTTCCAGAGAACTTGTTTGAAAAAAAACGAAACGACAAAAAAAGAGTAAAGATAAGAACGAAAAACAAAATACCGTGGCTTTTCGAATGCTCGATAGGTTTATTGTTTACTGTTTATTCCGTTGTGCTCTCAGAGCTTCTAGACCTCATTAGTTTACTTGTATTTGAAATCCTCGGCTAATACCTAAAGTTGCTTACTTGATTTTAGGGATCTTGAGTCCCAATTATACACTCTCCTGAAAAAGAAAAAAGAAAAAAAAAAACAGTGCTTGCTGAATTAAGAGTTGAGAAATTGCTGTTACAGTCATCACCACATACTAACTCAATTTTCAAACTTGTCAAAGAGTTTTTCAAGCTCTCTGTTGTTCCAATGCTGCTTCCGAGATGGTCTGCAGAAGCAATCTTGCTCCTAATTCCAATTCTTGCGTGTACAAACGGTAAGTATCATTCATCTCTGAGTTTGTTTTTCCAAAAGACTCTGAATCTCTGTTAAAATCTGATTCCTTTTTTTTATACAGCTGCATTCGTCGGCGTAAACATCGGGACGGATCTCACCAACATGCCATCGCCACCAGACATTGTAACGCTTCTCAAGTCGCTACAAATCACGCACGTCCGTCTCTACGACGCCAACAGCCACATGCTCAAAGCATTCGCCAACACCAGCATCGAAGTAATGGTCGGTGTAACCAACGAAGAGATCCTCAGAATCGGACGGTTCCCTTCAGCGGCAGCTCTATGGGTCAACAAGAACGTCGCCGCCTACATACCTTCGACCAACATAACCGCCATCGCTGTCGGCAGCGAAGTCCTCACCACAACCCCACACGTGGCTCCGATTCTCGCCTCGGCTCTCAACAACATCCACAAGGCCCTCGTCGCTTCGAATCTCAACTTCCAGGTCAAAGTCTCGAGCCCCATGTCTATGGACATAATGCCTAAACCGTTTCCTCCGTCGACATCCACTTTTAGCCCCTCGTGGAACACGACCGTTTACCAGCTCCTCCAGTTTCTCAGGAACACGGGCTCTTTCTTCATGCTCAACGCGTACCCTTACTACGGTTACACGACCGCGAACGGGATCTTCCCTCTCGATTACGCCTTGTTCAAGCAGCTCTCTCCGGTGAAGCAGATTGTTGACCCAAACACGCTTCTGCATTACAACAGCATGTTCGACGCCATGGTCGATGCTGCTTACTACTCCATGGAAGCTCTGAATTTCTCCAAGATCCCCGTCGTCGTCACGGAGACGGGCTGGCCTTCCTCTGGCGGTGCCGACGAAGCAGCCGCGACGGTGGAGAACGCGGAGACGTTCAACACCAATTTGATCAAGCGCGTGTTGAACAACTCGGGCCCTCCGAGCCAGCCAGACATGCCGATTAACACGTACATCTACGAGCTTTACAACGAAGACAAGCGGTCGGGGCCGGTCTCGGAAAGAAACTGGGGGGTTTTGTTTCCGAACGGGACGTCGGTTTATCCTCTGAGCTTGACCGGCGGCGGCTCTGAGTCCGCGGGTGTGAATGGTTCGTCGTCGTCGTTGTTCTGCGTGGCGAAAGCGGATGCGGACGATGATAAGCTGCAAGACGGTTTGAATTGGGCTTGTGGTCAAGGCAGAGCTAACTGCGCAGCGATCCAGCCGGGACAGCCGTGCTATCTCCCCAACGATGTCAAGAGCCACGCCTCTTTTGCTTTCAATGACTATTACCAGAAGATGAAAAGTGCTGGTGGGACTTGTGATTTTGATGGTACGGCCATCACTACCCCTAGAGATCCTAGTAAGTTCCCTCTCTTTTTTCTCTGGATCAATAATCCCATTCCCATCGCAATAAATTCTCAAATTTCGATTGCTATTGTTCGTTTTTTTTTCTTTTTTGCAGGCTATAGAACATGCGCATATACGGGAAGGTAATGATCTGGTTTCTGAGTTTATAAATCTTATGAAAACGATAACATCTTCTGACCCTTTTCAATTTTGTTATCTATCTTTAGTTCAAACGCAACGGGAGGAAACTTTCCTCCGCCAGCGTTAGGACCTGTAAGTCCATTGGGAGGGAACGCAAACGCGCTTACCGTCTCCATCTACCGTCTTCCCTTATCAGCACCGTTAGCTCTCACACTACTACTACTACTGTTACTCCAGCCTAACCGCCTTTTGTAGAACGTTTTCCGAAACGCGGTTTTGGTTGTAACCGGCGGGCTTGGTTTGTTCTAGTGTAAGTGTAGCCGCCAGGGGCGGATCCAGAAAACATGTAATATGTTCAAATGAGTGTAGCTAGAGAGAGGCCTCGTGTTCTCATTCTTTGGATTAGAGTGGTTTAAATTTCATATTCATATGAATCATTTGTCTTGTTTTCAGTAAACAATGATATGGTCATTTGACATTGGAGAATCTTAATTTTCTTTTCCAAAATGGTGTGCTTTTCGATCTTACTTGCGTCGTCAGAATTACTGAACTTGTGTAATCATTTTTCGAAATTATAAAGAATTCACGTGGTGTACCACAACCACAAGTACTAACTAACATGGTCCAATGCCTTCTAACTATGTGAATTAACAATTCTAAACACAAGAAAATTTGTTCCCAATTTAAACTTGTCAAAAATGATTACAAAATTATTGGCGTAGACCGGTAGTGGGGAAAAAAAAAAAATATTACAAATTCATTCGCCACGTCAGCGATTATTACTTTATTTGTTTAATTGAGCGGACCAAAACGCGGAGTTTTGGAAAACTTTTCCGGATGGGAGTGCGAGCGAAACGCGGAATCAATGGATAGGATAAAGCAGAGTACAGTAGGGTCGACGACGACGACGACGGGGGATGATGACACCTGGCGGAAGCGGGAGGTTTAGGCCGTTACCGACGGCGATGTACGCCGGATATTCAGGAACGGCGTCGTCCTGGGTAGCGAAGACTTCTGTTTCTGCGTCTGGGAAGAGGATACAGAGAGAGATGGCGGAGCTTAACGTGGATCCGCCTACCGATTGCTCGGCTGGACCAAAAGGGGATAATCTCTACCATTGGATCGCTACCATTATCGGTCCCTTGGGTTAGTTCCTATTCTAAGAAGATCCGATGTCATTTGCTAGGTTTCAACAATCCTTTTTTGATTTGGGAATTGATTCAACTTTTTTTTTTTCCCAGGAACTCCGTATGAAGGAGGCATCTTCTTCCTGGATATAATGTTTCCGTCTGATTATCCCTTTAAACCACCTAAGGTATGATCATCAATTCCCTTCGTTGATTCTTCAATACAAACAATTGGTTTCTTTCAGAATTTTCAAGTCATGTATTGGTTTGGTGGTATAGAAAAGTTTCAGGGTTTTAGAAGTTTGGTAGTTGCTAGGTGAGATTGTTTTTGGAAGAAGTGTTTACTGAATATCAACGAGTACTCTTCAGCTTTCAATATCTTTCTGGGTCTTTGATTAAGGCTTGGACTGCGTCACGCTTTGTCTTAGTATACATTTGTTGCAAATTCTTTCAACTTTTGGGTTTAGGGGGGAATCAAGCTATCAGTTTTACTCTTGAGCTCTTCGTTTTCATTTACATCAGCAGATTCGTTTCTTCTTCTTCTTCTTCTTCTTTTTGTTGAGTCGTTTGATTAAGAGGGTGAGGATTTGTAGGTGGTGTTCAAGACTCGGATCTATCATTGCAACGTCGATACTGCAGGGAATTTAAGGGTGGAAATTCTAAGAGATAGTTGGAGCCCAGCTCTCACAATCACAAAAGTCTTACAAGCCATGAGATCCATCTTCTTAAAACCTGAACCTTGTAAGTCTTCTCTACTCTACTCTACTCTTACGCATGAGCCACCAGATGAGACAGTTTCAAGTCCTTTATTGAATTAGCCAAACTCAAGTCAGAGTTGGCCAAAGAACAGAGCAAATGTCCTCATTATCCAATTACTGAGCCTTTTATCTTTTAACAAATGTTCTTGCTAATCTTCTACTTCCTCTGCCAGATAATCCAGCTTTACCAGTGATTGCACGGCTCTACTTGTCGGATAGAGAAAAGCATGATGAGGTAGCAAAAGAATGGACACTGCGATTTGCCAAGTGAGCAAGATTTGGATCTTCTATACGAGGAAAGACAACATATACAGTATTGTACACCTAGTTCTGTGATTAATGATCATCAATGCATCTGACCAAAGAAAATTGTTTTCTGATTTCTGATCAGAGAATAGGCAACAATGTGGGAGGTAGGACCTATCCTCAATAACTCCAATTTATTCAAGCTTTATACATTTTGGTGTCAAAACTTTTCGTTTGAGGACTTGAGAACCAAAGGCCATATATATGGTCTGAATTTAACTGATTAATTGTTTCTTTTAAAAGCTTAAGTACGGTTTTCTTATGAAGAAAAAACAAGAAAGAAATATGAATGAAACATAACCATCTACCTTCTAAAATGGCGATAACTTCTATAGAGAAAGAGAGAGACATTCACGAGATTTAAAATTAAACCTGAAGAGCATTAGTTGGTACCTAACAGGTTCTACAACCTTTATCATGATTGATATTCTCCAAATTATAAGATCAAACTTTTTGTTGAATACACAAACGAGAGACCAAATCTACCAGTCAAGTCTTGCGTTTCTTTAAACCTAATCAGCTTTACATAGTTATTACAAATCATCAAGACATATCCATCGGTTTATCGTGTATATATATAGAGAGAGGAACATTGAACAATTCATAACCAAAAAAAAAAAAAAAAAAAAAATTNAAAGAGCATGTGTTTTGAGTCTCTGCGACGATTGTCTCTCCATATCGGTACGTAGTTTACTCTTCATTTGATTTATTTATATATCGACATATATAATCACGTGTATTTTGTTTATGTGTTATGAATGTGTATGTTTTAACTTTTGCTTATCTGTTCGTCTGCAAAAAAAGAATGTTTATATGTATGTATTCCACGTATATACTCGATTTGTCGGTTTTATTGTTCTCCTTCGTTGAAATCTTGTTTCTTTTTGACATTTTTTAGTCACAAGTCACACTTTATATAACGTTTTTCTCTTACTTTGGTACAGCGAGAGAGATATTGGGAGATAGTCACAGTTACCAATCTATAAATTATTAAATTATAAAATTACACCTTGTGGAATTTCGATTAGAAATAATTGTTTTGTAAAAATTTGGTTGCGCCAGAGAATTTCAGTTATACAGTTATTTAATTATGCTCCTGTGATGTGAACCGAAAAGTCAAAGAGAAGGTTAGGTCGGAGCAGATTATTCGCATGCGATAAATGTAAACGTCATGTCAATCCAACGGTTTGTATTTGAAACGATTAGATCTAGCGGTGTTCTATTAATAGGTTTGTAAACGCCTCTTAAACCCACCAATTGACTGTGTTTTTGGTCCCATCTTTGCTTTAGCAACGATTCCTGGTGTTTTTGTGTATCGTAAATGTGGAGACGTGTAAAAGGCTCAATGTGAAAGCGGCATGGTGTTCTTTTTGGTTTAACGAATTCCACATACAGAACGGAAGGTCCAAACATCATCAAGATTGTGATGAAGTAAGTAATATACGTACATAAGATTTTGTTAAAACATTGGATCTGCCTAAATAAAAAACGCATGCATGTACAGTTTAGAAACAAAAAATTAACATAATATTTCGTCTTTGATCTTCAGTGAACACTGGTTACAATTAAGTGTTACATGGAAAAGGGAGTCCATCCTTTTTATGTAAACTTTCCCAAATAGAGTTCATAGATTTTATTTTCCGATACAAAACGGACCGCGCGTGACTGTTTGATAGAAACTTGACAAATAAAAGTATCTCATTCCATATTTTAAGGTAAAAAACATTGTTTTCACATATGTGTGTGAAAAATAAACACGGATCTTATTTAGCTTCAAGAGTAATATTTTACACACTACTACGTCAACGATGGAATTAATAGACAGAATAAGATTGTTGTAAGAATAAAAAAAAAAAACTAATTAGAAATGTTTATAACTAACTTATTTTTATAGAATTAGCTAGGCATGAATTCATGATACATATCCTATATATAGAATTAGCTAGGCATGAATTCATGATACATATCCTATATATAATATATTTATAAAGGATAGCGTTATCAATTACACATATACTATCACCTCAACACAACTTAATTAGCACACATATATACCAACATTTGAAATCACATGAGCTAGTAACGTACTTCTCGAAGCATGGTAGATACAGAAGACATCACGAACGATCAGTTATATATCTTCTGGTCTCTGGTCAAGTCCTAAGCTGGAGGACGTTCCAACATTCTCATCCTTACAATTGTGCGTTTGCAACGTCGACTGTAATATTGGAATATTACTTTCAAAAGGATCATCATTGATAAGCGAATTCAGAAACGAGGAGAACTTGTCATCGTAACAGAAACCAAATTCTTCGTCGTCTTTATCACCAAAGACGCTGACACTGATCTTGCTAGCTCCAGTTCCGCTATTAACGGTAGTATCATCAGTGTGAGAACTAGAATTATTCTCTAGAGGATTTTTTCCACTGGAAACTTCTTCTCCTGGTCTAAGGACATTGATTGCATCAAGAGGCTTGTGTGTCTTTGGATCAATGCCTTGTCTCAGAAGTTTCTTGCGAAGGTGAGTGTTCCAATAGTTCTTGATCTCATTATCAGTCCTTCCCGGTATCCTTCCCGCGATCAGTGACCAGCTACATCACACAACAGAATTCTCATGATTAGTACTACTGTTGCTATAAACAAGCTTGCATATTAGTTTTGTTACTCTGATAACCATAAACAACTTGAAGAAAAAGAGAGTAAATTCCTAGAACTACTAGCTAGCTTTAGAACAAAAAATGTAGAATTTATTCTTAAACTTAATTAATAACATAATTCTAATATAAAAGAAATTGAAAATAGAGTAGTATTTTGATAGAAAATTCAATAAAAAAAAAAAACATATTTTGATTCTGACGCTTGTGTGTGTGATATAAAAGACATGTATATAAAATAATTTTACAAAAAAAAAAGTGATCAAGAATCAGGATGTTTATGTAGAAGAGTAGGTTAAGCCCTAGCTAAAACAACAACAACAATCTTTAACAAAAAAAAAACAACAACAACAAAAAACCGATTAGAGACACACGCACTTACATACATATATGTATTCAATATACGATCTTTTATATGTATGTGTCGTTACAAGAATATTACTAATTTTTTTAATAAGTGTTATATATATATATATATGCACGAACCGGTTGCCGAGAAGGCGGTGAAGTCGAAGGATGAGATCTTCCTCATCGGAGGTGATACCGCCACGTTTTACAGACGGCCGGAGATAGTTCATCCACCGTAGACGGCAGCTTTTTCCGCATCGGAGTAAACCAGCTCTCTTGGGAAGCGATCGCCACCTTCCTTCGCCTTCTTTCTTTATGAAGTCCACAAGAATTTCGTCCTCCTCCACTGTCCATGGTCCTCTCTTCATCCCCATCTTCGTACAACATGGAGTCGTCGGTAATTTCTTGGATACAGCTTTCTTCCCTTTAGATGGCGTCATCTCCGCCGTCTTCAACAGATCTCTCTCTCTCTTCGACTAGGGTTTCGTGATCTCTCTGAGTTCCTCGATTGGTTTAGCTTTTTTTCTCATTGTTCTCTCTCTTCCTTAGTCTACTGATGTTGCCAATGAACCTACCGACTTTTTGCTCATGCGCTATTTTTGGCGTTTGGTGATTACGCGCCTATAATCTTAAATTTGTTTTTATTTTTGCATGGATTTAGCTCTTTAACGTGTTTGTATTAAGGAATTTTTTTTGGAAATTCTAATTTGATTTGGCCGTAAATATCCGACTATACCAGCTCTCCAATATAATGTTCAACAATTTATTAGGCTGTAAAAAATATTCGGTATAGCCGAGCGCCTAAAGTATTTTAAAAGTTGTTTAGGTATTATATTACTGAATTATTTACTTAGTAATTTTATATTTATTTTTTTTGTAATTAAACATGAAAATACTACAAATGTCACCAACTTGAATCCGTCATACTCTGTAACTTAATGTTTTTTTTTTTTTTTTTTTTTTTTTNAGCAGCAAATACTCTTAAACCGGGCCTGTAACTTAATGTTTAACCATTTCTTTTTAATTTTAATAAAAGAGTTTGTTTATTATTTATTCAAGACAGGGTTGTATTAAAGGAACTACAAAGAAATTTGGATACTAAATCAACCAGTTTTAAACGTTTGAACCGAATAACCAAATTAATTCACTGATTAAGCCAATTCTTTGAACCATGACAATACATTAATGAATACTAACCACCTTGATTTCAAATAATTAATTCAAATTGACAGAGATTTTAAAAGAATCATTGAATATTTGGACCAGACTTATAAAATGATAAAAATTGGTAATGGGACAAAAGGCCATATATGTTACAAATCGGGAAATAGAGAGAGAAAGAGGGAAATTGTAAAGAGATAAAAAGAAATAACATTAGTCATTTAGTTGGAAAAATCGCCATATATATCCTATTAAGTTCAGATTCAGGTCTACTAATTGAAAGTAAATATGTAAAGATTAATCTAAATTAAATAACATTAAAATCTTACAAAAATGTAAAACATAAGTCGATTTTAGTGAATAATCAAAGTATTATGTTTTTCAGTGGACGAGAATGGAGGCATTGGATCATAATGGAGCTAAACTGAAAATGTTGTTCAAAAATAAAACGATATGCGGTCTGATGATGTCTTTGTTCAATATGAAAAAATTGACCTTGTATCTACGAACTTGCTCTTCGACATCATCATCTAGTTGCCGTTCTTTCTTGTTAAACTCAGTGTATTTTTCATCTTTCTCTTTCAAAATCATATGAAATCAATTGGACATAAGACAGGACGAAGAAAGTCTTCCATGCACCAAAAAAATACACGAAAGCAAGAAACTTACCACATCCGGATCATGCGAAGATGGCGAGCCGATCCTCATACCCCAAACCTAAATACTTCCTACGCAGGAAATTAACGTTATAAAATATAAACTCTATTTTTTTTTTTTGGTGAAAAAATATAAACTCTATTTAATCCCTTATTGTTGATACTCAAACCTTTAGTTTTGTCAAAATTCATTATCTCCATTGTCGCTAAAGCTTTTCTTGAGTATTCATAAGCATTCCAAAGGTATTTTTTGCATGCAAAAAGAAATGGAAACAAAACTAATGTAGAGGATTTAGCGAAACAAAAAGCAAATTAATTTAGATTATTTCTTACTTTGAATTTGCCTCATTTTTTGGTTTTACACTTTTTTGTTTTTTTTTTTGGTTCTTCACTTTTTTTTTTTTTAATCTTCATTACCCATTGTTCAAGAAGATTGCGTTCAATCGTCCGAGAACCGCAAGAGAATGATCTTTGTCAATTTTTAGCAATGTTTTAAGAACCAGACCATACGTCAAATCTAGTATGCTTTCGGGTTATAGGTCAATATGTTTTTACTAGTTGGACTGGGTTTTCTATTTTTTACTAATCAAAATATTTAAATTTAGAAATATAATATATGTATATATATAATAAGTGGTTAGTAAATTTGTAAGAAGTTCAGAATTTTAGATTGCTCAAATCAGGACAGGCACCAGTTCCCAGTTTAACCGATTCGGTCCGATTTTTTAATCATTAACTATATATATGAAAAACTGTTCTGTATTTAATAAGTTTTAAATTAAAAAAAAAAAAAAAGTTTAAAATTTTATGCCCTCGTTCTTGAAAATGGTCAAAAACAAAGGTTTACACTAATTAATTAAGCCGATTCGTTTGTGATGTTAAAGTGGTCATAATATGGTGACTAGTCATTAAAAATTGAAAAAGTAACTTTTTTTTTTTTTTTTTTTTTTTTTTTTTANAACCATGTGATTGTGAGTATAGGTCTGAATTTCGTGACATATGCTGACACTAATTCTGTTAGTTAACTATCTGTTGATTATAATGTGGCCGTGAAATAAATAACCAAAAATTGAAAGGAAACAAAAAAAAAAAAATTTATTTAGACTGAATAAAAATATATGGTCGTGAGTAAAAACGGCCGTTTTTACTCAATTAGTTTCCACCCAAAAACCTTAGCTGTGTATGTGTTGTGTTCTTTCCTTTTTATTTTTTCCTTGTTTGGATTTATAATTTATTTAATTAAATTTTCCATACAGTATTTTCACTACTGTAATAGAGCTGGCATCTGAATATCTCTATCATCATCTTTCAACCCATCTCTCGAATCCTTCATTTTCTTATAACTTAAACCCTAATTCTTGTTTCACTCTGAAATTTTCCCTCGTAAATGGATCGGTTTCTTTGAGGATCAAATTGTTTCGCTGACGGAGGAAAGCAACGAGAAGTGATGGCGCGGCAAATGACGTCATCTCAGTTCCACAAATCAAAGACTCTCGACAACAAATATGTAACCACCACCTTCTTCTTCTTCTTCCTCCTTAATTCCTGGGATTTTGGGGTTTTTTTACGCCTCAGCTTCAGATTTTAGCTCTAGCAATTTGAAATTGGAATACTAAATTCGTCTTAGACGGGCGAAAAATGGATTTCTCTCCTCTGTAATTTTACTAACTACGAGGTTGATTTTTGATTCGTTGAGCTCAGATGCTGGGAGATGAAATTGGCAAAGGAGCTTACGGCCGAGTTTACAAAGGATTAGACTTGGAGAATGGAGACTTTGTGGCCATTAAACAAGTCTCGTTGGAAAATATTGTACAGGAGGATCTTAACACTATTATGGTTTGTTTGTTATCTCTTATCCACCTTTGGTTATTTATATCGTGTTTTTTGGTCTCGAATTATTCATACCACTTCCATACTGACTCGAATCCTGCTCGTGTTACATGTGGTTGATTCTCGGTCGTTGAAAAATCCTCACCAGCAAGAAATTGATCTGTTGAAGGTAGCTTCTTTTCTTCCCATATCCCACATATCACTGCTCCATAACAAACTCTTTAGCTTTAACATTGACTAGGACCGGTCCGCATATGCATTTTCTCTTTTACAAAGTTGGGTTCCTCATGTTAAAGTATCTGTGATCTTACATCAAATCAACCACCTTCCGAAATTTGGCTTCTCTTCATTAATGGTTTATGGAGGCAAAGATGCAGTCTTCTTCTTCTTTGTCTTTTAAGATGGTATTTCATTGCAGAACTTGAACCATAAAAACATTGTGAAATATCTTGGGTCGTCGAAGACAAAGACTCACCTTCACATTATTTTGGAGTAAGTAGCGTTTGTGTTTATTTTCGCTCCACTCTAGGCTATGGTCTGGAAACTCAAGTTCAATCGCGTGTTTGTAGGTACGTTGAGAATGGCTCTCTTGCAAACATTATTAAACCAAATAAATTTGGACCTTTCCCAGAATCTTTGGTGGCTCTTTACATTGCTCAGGTCTGTATATATTTTTCTAGTTGAGTGAAGTTTCTTTGTGCATTGTGTACTGACTAGTGATTACAGGTCTTGGAAGGTTTAGTATATCTGCATGAGCAGGGTGTTATACACCGTGATATCAAGGGTGCAAATATTTTGACGACAAAGGAGGTGTGTTCTTGTATTCTAGGATGGATGAAAAATCTTCTAGGCTATTCTTCCTTATATAGATGCTTGACTGGCTCATACTTCAGGGTCTGGTTAAGCTTGCTGACTTTGGAGTTGCCACTAAACTAAACGAGGCTGATGTTAACACTCACTCAGTGGTTGGAACTCCTTACTGGATGGCTCCTGAGGTAAATCTTTGATGATATCCATTTTTCATCACCATGTTCTGTATAGCTTAACTTTAGTATGGAGTTTTTCGGAAATATATGTTGTTGCTGTTTTGTCACATGCATATTGTTTTCCACTTTGCAACACTCTTTCCTGTTTATGTGCGTGCTCACGGGTACCTAACTTCTGTTTCAGGTTATTGAAATGTCCGGAGTCTGTGCTGCTTCTGACATTTGGAGCGTTGGATGCACTGTTATCGAACTTCTTACATGTGTACCTCCTTACTATGATCTTCAACCCATGCCAGCCCTCTTCCGTATTGTTCAGGTTTTGACAAAATTATATTACTTCAGTCAATAATTTTTTTTTTGTCACTTCTTGACTCTTTTTCCTTATTCTTCCTTGTTGTAACACTCCTGAAAGTATGCAAAAATCTGTTAGCCAGAAGTGACAAACTGTTGCCTTTTTCTGGTTTTGTGTCAGGATGATAACCCTCCTATTCCCGATAGTCTTTCTCCAGATATTACAGACTTCCTACGACAGTGCTTCAAGAAGGTATAGCCTAATGCAACAATGTTTAATCATTCCACATACTCTCGGTACCGGAGCCTAGGCACCTCTGACTACTGAATTTCCAGTATGTGCATCTGATTTGTATTTTGCATAATACAGGATTCCAGGCAGAGGCCCGATGCAAAGACATTGCTCTCTCACCCTTGGATACGGAACTCTAGACGAGCATTGCAGTCCTCACTTCGGCATAGTGGAACCATCAAGTGAGAACCTGTGTATTTAACTTTAAATTTTTGTAGAATATTTCAAAACATATTATCTGTCTCATTTTAGGGAGCGCACTAGTGTTCCTTGCTTCCACTGAATCCATAATTGCTGTCCGGGTATGCATCCTTTGCAGGTATATGAAGGAAGCCGCTGCAAGTTCAGAGAAGGATGATGGAGGTAGTCAAGATGTAACTGAAACCCTATCAGCAGAAAAAGTTGGGATGTCAAAAACTGTAAGATTTCTCAGCTCTGTTTTACCATCAGTCAACCTTTTGAAGATGCAGATAGAATTTAGAGATGAACTCCCGTAAGGCTACTGATCCAGTACATTGTTTTGTCCAGGATTCGAAAAGCAAATTGGTAGGGGTGGCGAGTTTTAGGTCTGAGAAAGATCAGTCTTCACCCAGTCATCATGGTGAAGAAGGAACGGATAATTCAGAAGATGATCTTACATCAGATCAAGTTCCTACATTTTCTATCCATGACAAATCTTCTCTTCAAAGTACTTGTTGTACTTCGGATGCAAAGGGGACATCTGAAGATGTATTAGAGTTTCAGGGGCAATCTGATCATGGTGAAATATCTGGAAATCTTGAAACAGAAGCTTCTGAAGCTAGAAAGAATACTATAGAAAAACAGGTTGGACGAGAAGGTTCCATCCAGGTCGACCAGCCATCACATAGTTTTGGCCAAAAAGGTGAAGATCGTAGGCTTCGGAAGGTCAGTTGTGTTGTTACATCATTAATGTCCCAGCAATTTCTTAGATAATATGGTTAATCACGAGGGAGTATACTGTGTTTTGAGTCGATTGATAAGTTCCTTGTTCTTGACTGATCAGAGAGAAAATAGTTTGCTGGGCTTGTATTATTTACTTTTTTTTTTTGGGAAAATTCCACGCTTCTATCCTTAGATGCTTCTATAGTGAGACAGGGTTTGTTTGTTGTTGGGCCTTCGTCTTTTCCGTTACAAGATCATGGTCTTACTGCAATAATTACCCTTGCTTGTTGAATGGTGTGTTCATTTTAATACTCAATTCAAAGGATTTTTTTCTTTCTTTCTTTTGGGACGTAAATTGTTGAGTTGAAGACTTGCAAAATGACTATATTTGTTTTGTTTGTTGTTTCTATCTTAAAGGCTGTGAAGACTCCATCTAATGTTGGTGGGAATGAACTGACTAGATTTAGCGATCCTCCTGGGGATGCTTCTTTGCATGATTTGTTTCATCCATTGGATAAAGTTGCCGAGGGAAAACCAAATGAAGCTTCAACATCAACGCCTACATCAAATGTCGTCCAGGGTGATTCTCCTGTCGCAGATGGTGGGAAGAATGATCTGGCAACAAAATTGAGGGCTACAATTGCTCAGAAGCAAATGGAGGGTGAAACAGGGCAATCAAATGACGGTGGTGATCTTTTCCGCTTAATGATGGGTGTTTTGAAAGATGATGTTATTGACATTGATGGCTTGGTATGTGCCGTCTCTAGAATGTAGGTTTGATAATTTAAGTAGTATACTGTTAATGTTTTTTCTAACTTGTTTCACAGGTATTTGATGAAAAAGTGCCCGCAGAGAATCTTTTTCCTCTGCAGGTACGCTGCTTGACCGACTCACTTCGTCCTCTTAGAATGATATTTTGCAAATTAATTGGTTAAGTTTTTGTAGGCAGTCGAGTTCAGCAGATTGGTGAGCTCCTTAAGGCCAGATGAAACAGAAGATGCAATAGTATCTTCCAGTCAGAAACTTGTTGTCATGTTTCGTCAGAGACCTGAACAGAAAGCAGTATTTGTGACGCAACATGGTTTCCTTCCTCTAATGGATCTACTTGATATTCCTAAATCTCGAGTATGTTTATTTTGTAATCCAGCAGGATTTTTTGTTGTCCTGCTTCATCAGTAGTCATCAGTTTGATGTGAATACCGACTGACTTGTGTTTGTGAATCTTTTCTGGTGTTTTCAGGTAATATGTGCTGTGCTGCAGCTGATAAACGAGATTATTAAAGATAACACTGACTTCCAGGAAAATGCTTGTCTTGTTGGTCTCGTAAGTTTTACCTTCCATTTGGTTGACTTGGTGAATTTGGCCAATTTAGTTTATCAAAATGCTCGTGTCTCCATTTACGATCTAAATGTCAAACACCGATATGGACACTATTAGAATTTTGGGAAAATAGTTTATCCTTTGTGTCCTTATCCCATCACTTAAGTTTCTCATGGTGTTCTTAAATAGTTAAATCTGTGTTTTTCTTTGATGTGGCGAAAATCCCATGAAAATTGATTATCCAAGTGAAATGGCAGATTCCCGTGGTAATGAGTTTTGCTGGTCCCGAGAGGGATCGTTCTCGAGAAATTCGTAAGGAAGCAGCTTACTTCTTGCAGCAGCTTTGTCAGTCAAGGTTTATAGTCATTAAATATCTATTACTTTGCTTCTTAGTTTTTTTTTTCTGCAAGTCACATAGTTGATTTGGTTCCTTCTTTGCAGCTCCTTAACGTTGCAAATGTTCATAGCTTGCCGCGGAATACCGGTTTTGGTGGGATTTCTTGAAGCAGATTATGCCAAATACAGGTGGGTACTGTCTACCATCTTATGGTGTCTGGGCTCCTTTCAACATATTAAGTGCAGAAATAATCGATAAATTATTTCATCACAAGGACTTGGAGTTTTTACCTACTCAGTGATGCCTAGGTTTATTACAAGTTCTAGCAGGATCTGATTTGTATTTAATTCTGTCTCCTGCCTAATTTGTGGTGTGTGTTTGTTCTATTGAAAATGGTGGATACATTGCTCAATAGCTGACGATTTTCATGATTTAGCTATTTTCTTTTATCAGTTTTGGTCCTTTTCACTTTCTATATGCTACTAATTTTTACTGATTTGAACTTTTCTGTCCAGGGAGATGGTTCATTTAGCTATTGATGGGATGTGGCAGGTATTCAAACTCAAGAAATCCACCCCCAGAAACGATTTCTGCCGTATAGCTGCAAAGAATGGAATTCTTCTTAGGCTAATCAACACTCTTTATAGCTTGAATGAGGCAACCCGGCTAGCTTCTATATCAGGGGGACCACTGAGTGTGGATGGTCAAGCTCCAAGAGCGCGCTCTGGTCAACTTGACCCTAACAATCCTATTTTTAGTCAGCATGAGACTTCAGTCAGTGTGATTGATCAGCCTGGTGTGTTGAAAACTAGTCAAGGGGGTGGTGAAGAGCCTTCTCATGCTTCAACTTCAAATTCTCAAAGATCAGATATCCATCAACCCGATCCCTTACACCCAGATGGTGATAGGCCTAGATTAAGCAGTGTTGCAGCAGATGCCTCTACGTCAGGCACAGAAGATGTTAGACAACAGCATCGATTATCTCTCTCCGCCAATAGGACATCGACAGATAAGCTTCAGAAGCTGGCGGAGGGTGCCTCTAATGGTTTTCCTGTTACTCAGCCAGAACAAGTTCGACCTTTGCTTAGCTTGCTGGAGAAAGAACCCCCTTCAAGACATTATTCTGGTCAACTGGATTATGTAAAGCACATTACTGGCATAGAGAGACATGAAAGTAGACTTCCTCTTTTGCATGGATCAAACGAAAAGAAAACCAACGGAGACCTAGATTTTCTGATGGCCGAATTTGCTGGTAAGTTTCAAAGTTTATATTTAGCAAGACTGTCCATATTGTACGCACATATATGATTTTTTGTTTGCTCCTATCATTACATTGTTTCTTCAGAGGTCTCTGGACGTGGAAAGGAAAATGGAAATCTTGATACAACGCTTAGATATCCCAATAAAACGATGACAAAAAAGGTTGTGGCTATTGAAGGAGTCGCTTCTTCGTCTGGGATTGCATCTCAGACAGCATCTGGAGTACTGTCAGGTTCGGGTGTTCTAAATGCTAGACCTGGAAGTGCTACATCATCTGGTTTACTTGCCCACATGGTCTCTACACTGAGTGCAGATGTTGCAAGGGAATACTTGGAGAAAGTGGCTGATCTGCTTCTTGAATTTGCCCGAGCTGATACAACAGTAAAGTCATACATGTGCAGCCAGAGCTTACTTAGTCGTCTTTTCCAGATGTTCAACCGCGTAGAACCTCCTATTCTCTTAAAGGTACTTCAAAATATTATGAAATTTCATTTTTTTCTCTCTGACAGAAGCTTGGATATGTGGTTTAGAGGATCTTCAGGTCGCATGCTTACACGGCCTTTCACTTTTGCAGATACTGGAGTGCACCAATCATTTATCCACTGATCCAAATTGCTTGGAGAATCTCCAGCGTGCTGACGCAATTAAGCATCTGATCCCCAACCTTGAGCTAAAGGATGGGAATCTTGTTTATCAGATCCATCATGAGGTTACCTCCTTGACTTGCATAGAGATAGCTTTCATCTGTTGGTTACAACTTATTGTCCAGTATGCTATTTGAAAGACTGAAGTTTGGGTTTATAAAACTTTTAATTTATGTAGGTGCTTAGTGCACTGTTCAACCTGTGCAAGATTAACAAGAGGAGGCAGGAACAAGCGGCTGAAAACGGAATCATACCGCACCTGATGCATTTCATCATGTCGGATTCTCCTCTAAAGCAATATGCATTGCCACTTCTATGTGATATGGCACATGCATCTCGGAATTCAAGAGAGCAGTTAAGAGCCCACGGCGGTCTGGATGTTTATCTGAGCTTACTCGATGATGAATATTGGTCCGTGATAGCCTTAGATTCAATTGCTGTTTGCTTGGCGCAAGACAATGACAACAACCACAAGGTGGAACAGGCGTTGCTCAAGAAAGATGCAATTGAGAAATTAGTTAACTTCTTCCAGAGCTGCCCAGAGAGACACTTTGTGCACATACTGGAGCCATTCTTGAAGATTATTACGTATGTATCTCTCCTCTTTATGATAGACAGATAAAGCAAGACTTAGGATTACAAAGTGGAGTTGCCACTTCTCTAGTCATCTAATCTAATCCTTGTCATTCTTGAATCCAGGAAATCAATTCGGATCAACAAGACATTAGCGGTGAATGGGTTGACTCCGTTGCTTATTTCAAGGCTAGATAACCAAGATGCGATTGCTCGACTTAATCTCCTGAAACTCATCAAGGTAATGAATCGCCATCCAAGTTCTTGGGATGTCTATTTTTTCTTTTACAGGTGTTGAGTGTTTGGTTTTGGTGCTCTTAAGCAGGCAGTATACGAGCAACATCCAAAGCCAAAGCAGCTGATAGTAGAGAACGATCTCCCTCAAAAGCTGCAGAATCTGATAGAAGAACGACGTGATGGACAACGTTCAGGAGGCCAAGTTCTGGTTAAGCAAATGGCAACATCTCTCCTCAAGGCACTTCACATCAACACAGTCTTCTGAGTTCTGAGTTCAAAAACAAATTATCCCCCGAGACAGTACATTTTTACTCCCATTTTTCAAGAAAAAATCATCCAAAGTGTGTATATCATACTTTTTAGTTGTTATTTAGAAAATCTTCACTGGAAGATGTATGCGGATGTTAAAGACTACAAATATTTGTAATTGTTGGCTTGTCTTGTGTGTCTCTTGTAATTCTTTTAGCCCATCGAGAGATGCACTCAGCTTCTTACCTTTTTTTTTTTATAGGATCTTATTTCATGACATTTTAATTTGCGGTTTTTATCGTACATTATTATCGTGTATTTCCGGATTCAATGGATTTTAATGTACATTGTCGTGTGTTTCAGATTATGTCACCAAAGCCGAAACAGTTTTTACATTTTTAATATGCCAATATTATTATGGAGAGAACTATTTCAGCTTCATTAGCTTGTGATATTGATTTAACAAGTTCGATTGAAGCTCCTGCAAGATAAACATTGACTTCTCTTTTGTAACAACGATCATTGTCGGAGTCCAACAAGGGACAAAATCGATGCATACTGAATGCAGACTGCGATTACTTTAGTGAATTGTTTCGTTTCATATTTATGTGACAATTTAGCTACAATGATACAAAAATTATACACAATTACGCAAAAAATAATGTGATCCTATAACATTGGAGCGTGTCTCTATAGTTAACACAATTATAACAGAGACTGCTCAAGCAGATAGGATCTTCTTTTTACGCACAAATAAAATCCTCGAAACCACACTTTAGAATGAATCTAAAAGCTTCGAAGAAGAACTATGTGCGATCCCAATGATAAAAACACGAATTCATATAAATTTAAAAACACGAGCGTTCAAACCACAAATCCAAGAAAAATAAATTCAACGTTCAGAAGAAAGAAACAAATAAACTAAAGAGAGGGTGCTCAGATTTTGAATGAATGGTTGGGAAGTATTTCTCCTCAAATTAAATTTCAGATTAACGAGATTTATAAACCCATCATCACTGCACCCATTATGCCTCAATGTAACCAGCAGAAAAACGCACTGAAAAAAAAAAACACAAAAACTGATTCAAAGGAAGAAGACGAAGAAAAAGCAGCTCTCAATTAGGGTTTGTAGAGGAAGAGCTTATTTATAGGTCTCGCTTAAGGTGTCCACGTCGTTAACTTTGATAGGCCTTGGGCCTTTTGTTTTAGCCCATTATTCTCCACGTTAGAAATCTGAAACCCGACTCAAACCAGAAGAATACACAAATCTCACATTTTCAATATCAGGGTTCAAAACAATTCAACTAAATATGATTTTTATGGTTTTCGGTTAGTTCAATTAAATCTGTCTGGGTTCAAGAATTTTTGCTCGGTCTCGGATAGGTTCAGTTTGTAACGAAACTTTTGTGTTTGATCTAAAGATAATCCTAGACAAATTTTTTGTTGGTACATATTGCTGTAATCTTTGTAACGAAAAACAGAAAGATAAATTAATTAGAGGCTATAGGATTTCTTATGTGTTAAGTTATTCAGCCAATCCAAAAAAAAAAAAAGGTTGTATACATCTTTAGCTTTTCTCAAGATGATTGGTTTCCATGAACAATGTGTGTCATCGTCCATTATTCTTTTGATTTGAAGGCCGCAAAGACTAAAGAAATTTTTTGAGTGTGGAGAACTTTCTGGAAAGAAACGAGGAAACGAGGAAACAAAGCAATGTTATAAATCAAACCAAAAAAATTGGCGACCACTCACAAAAGCTTTTAAACAACTCTTCAAAGACAAAAGCATGAACTAGAAAGAAAAAAAATGAATGGTCCCATTCTTGCTGCTGACCACTTTGCTTCTATGCATGTCACATGGCTTAACATGTTATTGTCTGATACCATCCCATACTCCAACTTTTATAGACCTTTTGTTTATTCTGTTACTTATTTAGTGGGTTCGTTTTGTTAGGTTTGTCTGAATCTTATTCTTAGCTACTGTAAAGTTAATCTGATAGGTCGTTGATTCTGATTAGATTTCAACACTAATATATTTTCATCTATGTTTAGCCTTTACAAGTTAAATGGAATGCCTAATATATATGATTTCCACCTTTGAGTTTAAGTGCATGATTGTTGCTGCAAATTGCAACATTTTCATCTACTTTTGTTTGTTTTATATTTTATTTTTTTGGTGTAAAGTTATTTCACTGGAATTTTATAGGATAAATTCGAGGCCAACACCGTGATGATGATGATGATAAAAAAAAAAAAAAAAAAAAAAAAAAAAAAAAAAAAAAAAAAAAAANAAAAATTGATGATGAACAACAACACATATTTCAACGATACCACAACCTTCCAAAGTTTCACAGCTCATCGCATCATTGATCATATGTCATAGCACTCGAAGATGTGAGGTTTACATAATTTGTGCGGACTTGCATGTTATGTTTTCTTATGGTTCTTGTAGCTTAACCAAAATTCATTAAAAAGAAAAGACAATAGTTGAAAGAAAGAAAACAAACTATGAATAATCCATAAACATATGTAGTATTAAGTATGAAACATCAAACATATACACACAAAAACACTCATGCGATAACAATAAAATCTGAAGGTTAAATAAAAAAAGCTTGTAATCCAAATATTATAAATAATAACGAAAAAGCTCATGCGACATGAAAATAGAAAGAGGTAAAACAACTAATGAACCCTAACCCTATGAAATGTAGAGATTGGTTCAGAAGAAAAACCCAGATGCCAAAGCCGCAACAGATGCAACCAATGCCGGAACGAACATAGCAGCATCGGAAGTAGGACTTGGAGCTGGAGCCTCTGCCGTCTCAGCCGCCGCATTTCCTATGGCGGAGAAAGCCACAATGGCAACCATGAGCACCACCATAAGCTTCATCTTCATTGACTCCATATCTACTCTTTTTTTGCACCTAGAATAAATCTAGTCAATAGATTATTGCGATGTTTTGTTTTTCGGTGCGATTATGAGTTGTGGTGGCCTTGAAAGGTATTTATAAAGGAATGTTGGGAATGTTTTATCTAGAGACATCTCTGTTGAACCAAAAAAAAAACATTTTAGTTAATATTTTACTCAACTTTTTAGTAAAGGAAAAGGCATCTCAATTCTCAACTACAGAAACAAAAATATAACTATTTATTTTAGACTCATCTAAATCCATAAAATACGGAAGTAATGGAATTGCAATTGATATTAAGTAGGAGGTTGATGTAGATACGACTAGACCAATTTGTGTTTATATGTTTTTAGTATATACACAGTTTCCGAAATACTCCTAACTAATTTTCATTTTGTGTTAAATAATTAAACTGTTTCTTACGGTGATTTAGATATCCAATTGAAAAGCACTTAATTAGCATACAAATATTTGTTGATGTGTAAATGTGAATGTAAATTGGGTATTATTCTTGGATAAGAAAGAAACAAAACAGGTTGTCCAAATAGTTTAAACAGCTGGCAGAGATTGGGTGTCTCTTGGCCTAGACAATATTGTTGTCTTTCTCAACCACTCTGTTCCTTCTTGACAACCTCACCACTCATTCATTTGCTAAAGTTTCTTATTCGAGTTTTCTTTTATTATTTTGGTTTTTGGTTATGGTGAACATCTTGTGCTACTAATTCATACGGTAGATTAGACCAAATTAGTGCTTTAGATATACGTAATTTTCTATAGCCTTCGTGGGGATTTGTTATTTAGATGTTTTAGATTCCATAAGATGTGCCCGTGACATTCTAGATTCAAAATTCGACTATTCTTATAATATGGTTAAAAATTTAGATGGTAATGTCTACTTTCAAATAAAACATCTAATGCTTTTTCCATATGTAATTATTACTTCTCCAACCTTTCGAAATTTATTGTCTCTAGCTTTAGATTATAATACTAAATACTGTATATGTGTGATCTTCACTTTTAAATTACATTTTTTCTTCTGCCAGAAAAAAACAATCTATTTAATTAAAATTGTGTATCCTTATATTGACTCATGCTTCGTGAATCTAAAGACAGCGTATGAACACTCAATACCTAGATTGAGATGAAATTCAGGAATTCAAGGAGAAGACTTCATTATAATTGTTGCTTTTGTATTTTCCTTGTGGATTTTGTAATTTATGATAGAGTTTTAAAGGTGATTGCGTAACTAAAGGATCAATTAGCCGTGTTTAGCCCTTAGGGTTGAAACTAATGATAATGCTTTCCCCAACGTTCATAATTTCATAATACACCAAACTATGAAAGTGACCAACCACCCCTTCCCTAAGATCTTTTTTTCACACCTGTTTCATTTCTTCTGTTTTATATGTCGGCCATTTGTTAGCTAGTTTTAATTTTTGAAAACCGAAACGGCTTATATCATAAAGAAACTAGCCGAAAAGCTTCAATGCCAACCATGAACCATGCATTATTAATTATTTTAAGCATGAAATCTCAGTACAGATGTGGCCCCGACCAATGAACTAATTGTTGTTTTTTCCCTGTTCCAAAACAAAACGAGTTGTATTATTTTTTTCGCTATATCATTGCTCAGAAAAGCAATCCTCCATGTATGTATTTTTAGTTTGAAGTTTGAGCAAGTAACCTCGAAACATTTGTTTGATAAAATTCCACCTACAAATTGATTTTTTTTTTTTTTTTTTTTAAGCTGTAATATAAAACTGTAGCGACCACTGCTGGACGACTACAAAGTTTAACAATGTTTTCGTTCACTTTTACTTTGAAAATGGAACGTTGGTGGAGTTTGAATCTAATTGCTTTTTCGTGAAAATCTTGAGTTTTGAGTTTCGAGTTTTGAGTTTTGCCTTTTCCGATTCTGTCTTTATATATAACGTTTTCCCGTTACCTTTGTTACATGAATATAATTTTTTTTTTTTGATTAATTACATTTTAGAAGATTTTAAACTAGGATGCCACCGTTGGGGGGGGGCATGAGCGTGTGTATATAATACAATAATAGCACATCAGACAAAGTTGAAGTTACCAAAGATTTCTGTGATGATATTTCAAAATAGAATAAATATAGAACTAAATATCGAGTACTTGCTGTAAAAGTAATATCATTTCAGATTAAATTGTTCTAAACAAAAAAATTCGACGAATAATGTGTTTTTTCCTGGGCCATCCAATTTGTGTCGAACTCGGATCTTGCTACCTTATGAGTTCTATATATGTAAATAATACAGGTTGCCTTCACTATTTGTGTATATTGGCATTTTGCATGTAATGATGTAAATCTGTCTCTCAACATTGTCATTTAGTAAAGTTTACAAAAAGGAAAACACGACAGAACCTGAATACAAACAAATAACAAAGAATTACCGACAGAAATAAAGGTTTAAGAGGCTACAATTTGAAGAAGAATATCGGGCTACATGATAACTAAATTACTCTGATGGCAATTCACTAAAATATTTAGAATATTTAGAAAACCCATTAACCCGAGGGCCAGTGGTGTTGTTTGGGGATTCTGTTAAGTGTTTAAGTGTGGAACCTATTATGGGCTATGTGAACCAAAGTGTTAACTTCTTAATATCATGATGATGACTTAGAATCACAAGATTGCGTGGTCGTAAACAGAAACCCCCCTGATGGATTTTTAATGTCTCTTTTATCCGTTTTCTGATTGTGTGATACATTCTTTTTAGGTTTTGCTCTCTATTATCATCTTTCGTCTTAGGTGCTTGCTTAGCTTAGGTAAATCCACAATCATATATTTGAAACAAGTAACTTTCCAAGTCCAAATGATATTTCTATCTTTGTTTTTGTTTCTACAGTAAAGTTCTCTATCTGAATTCATCTTTTCTTGTATGCTGTGTTAGGTAGACGAGAGTCTAATGTGGTGTGAGTGGAGCCACAGAGTCAGATTTAGTGTTGCAATGCGAAGAAGAAACAGAGCTAGATTGTATATGAAAGTTGAAGAAAGATCAAGCTCTGCAAATGGAATAGCCAAGTTTCCATCAAAATATCAGAAATACACAAATGAAAATACACTCAAGGGCCAAAGTTTCTCTGAGCTTTTAAGAAACTTAAGCCTCTGTCTCATCTTTGTCTTACTCATCTACTTGAGTACTTCTACAAACACCTTACTTAATACAAAGTTAAAAATCAGACAAACCTCAAAACTTCCCATCACCTTAATACAAAGCTTACATAATAACATCACTAACTAGTTTCTTTTACTACAGCCTAGTACTACCCAAGAAGTGAAGAAAATTCACAATACTGAAAGAGAGAGAGATAAAGCTTAGTACACTACAACACACGCCTGCGTTATGGGCAGTTCTTGTTCTTACCAGGACCACCGTAATAAAAGTAATGTCCCCAATCATCATTGCTTCCCGTTTGAACATCATAACAGTTTGACTTCTCGGTGAAAGTGCCGAGTCCTTTTGGTGCCTTGAGGTTGTTAGATCCATCAACTACTTGAATGTTCCTAAAGTAACTTGCTTTGCTGAAACCTTCTTCCGGGAAGTGGCCACTTCCCATCTGTGTCCAAGTGTGGTGCCCATCTGACTGCGAGTCCACAACTTCTCCTCCCCATTCGACCATCGACGCACTCTCTGTTAGGTAAGAGAAGAGAAACGATGGCCAATACCCTAATACATACCCATTCCCAAATTGCATCCACCAATGTCCCTCTTTTGGATCCTGTGACCAAAATTTACATTCAGCCTCAAAGTTATTCATTAGAGCTTACAAAGGATTTTAAGTCATAAAGTCATAAGTGTACCTTCCAGATTAGAATACTGATATCGTATTGGGAGTTACGATAACCAGAGACTGGTGAGATGCTTGCTCCCATTGCAATGTCACTGTTGATTTGAATGAAGCCTGAGCAAAGAAGATTGTAGCAACCAGTAGCCTGATAGGCATCACTCTGCAAGAAGAAGAATGGTTGAGTAACATATATACACATACCAAACATAGTTCAATACAGTGAGAGTTTTTTTGGAACATCATACAGTCCAGTAAGTGAAGAGTCTTGTGTTATTGTCTCCATACAGATCCGGGCTCACCTGCGGAAACAAATTAAACACACAAAATCATGAAATGAATTTACACATAAAAGTAAATTAATGTCTTACCTGCCAACCAGCTTCAATGCTATTAAGATCTTGTCCAAAAGAACCACCCAAAAGCCATATCTGCGACAAGCTGAATTCGTTTGTGTGCTGTATCTTTGGCTCCCACACATTTAAAGTCGCCTTAGCTCCGTAGTACTTATCTCCTTCCACATAAGCTATGGCGTGCTAATCTCATTCAAGAGTTCAAGAAACCAAACAAAAAAATGCATGAGACCCAACAAAGCTACAAAAAAAATTAAAAAAGTCAAAACATATTCTGATATCACTCACCTGATGACCATTTTGGTTGATGAGGTCAGGTTCAGCAGATTTAGGAAGAGGAATGGTTCTGCGTTTCTTCTTGCCGTATCTTTTAACAGAGCTTGCTCTCAGCACATCATCCTCTTTTGTCCTCCTCATCGGAATGGTACCTTCAGAACATTTGCCATAACGGTGCCACAGCTGAGGGATATGAGTTTCTTTCTCCTTTGGTTTTGCAGATACCTTACTGTTATCAAAGAGCCCTTCAGGGTGATAATTAGGCCTCATCTGAAGACAAGATACACAGCAAACAAAAAAAATCAAGAACAAAACATGTAACAAGAAACTTTATCTAAGTTCATTATTTTTGTTATCTGGACCTGAATCTTGTGATCTTTAAGGAATGGGTGGTCAAAAGCTGGCTGCTTTGAGATAGGAACACAGTCGATTATATCTCCATCTGGGCTCTGTCGATAGAAGATAGTCAGTTTCACACTAAATTTCCACTATCATTTGAAGTTATACAAAAAGAACAAAACTTCAGGACTGCTGATATTATATATTATATATTGTATAGCAGGGGAGATTCCATCAGTATTCAATCAAACTCAAAGCAGAGAAACCACAGTAGAGTCCACAGAGTGAGTAGTTAAAAAGAGAGAGATTTTGATTTTTGAGACCTGAATGCTCTTAACAGCAGGTTTGTTAAGCCTATTCAAGTGCTTCTTCACTTCAAACTTCTGCCTTGAAGCGCCGTACCTCGCTGCGCAGGAGAGCGAGATAAACCCCAACAGCCATAAGCACACTAAGAAACTTCTATTCAGCTTCACCAGCCTAAAATGCAGAGCTCCCATTCTCGCAATACCCAGAAAAGAAGGAGCTTTGCTTTGGCTGAGATTCACACACACTAAGAGCAATGTAAAAAGAAACTAACGAGAGAAGTTGTTGAAACAAGGACAATGATAATGTTGTTCGTGGGAACAGGTTTGGAGGTGGGTCTGGTTTTTTCCTTGTCAGAAAAATCCAACCACACAAATAAAAATCCAAACTTTCCCAAACTATCTTCTCTCTCTCTCTCTTCCCCTGCTTTGAAAGAAGAAGAAAGTGGATCTCTCTCTTCATTGGTCCCATCCATCCCATCTTTAACTAATTAAATTTATTAATGTCATTTCTCATTAGCCTTACTTTTGATTTGTTTTCTTTGTAATTACTTCCGATGATAAATATTAATGCAGTAACAAAAAAAAAAAAAAAAAAAAAAAAATTAATTACTGTTATCTTAACTACGAAAAATGGTAGGCATCGCAGAGTATCCGTGTAACTATTATCCACCAATGAACAAGAGCAACGCACGGATCACAACGGTCGAGGGTGAAATTGGAAATGGCTTAAAATTAATAAACTAACTGTCGTTATAAATGGTGGAATCCGATGAAGGGAAAGTTAGTTGGAACCCAATAATTGTCTTTTCTCTCTCTCTCGATTGTTTCCATACCGATTCGGTTGGTGGCTTAACCAAATTGGCATACTTACACTCAACTATAAACAAATAGTGGACAATATAGACAAATTTAGTCGGATCTGGAGAAAAACTCCATTGGGAAGCCATCCAAAACATCTCTTTTCTGTATTTTAAGTTTGAATGGCGTGTAGAACGTAGAAACCAAACTAGATAACAATGACACTGACTAGCAAGAGTACTAAAAGGGGTTTGGTGCTTTGGTGTAACCAGACTTATCATGGAAATTATATGGTATATAATGTATACGTATGATATGGATGTGGTGCTTTACATGTATTGGTCCGCAATTCACGGTAAAGCGAAAGGCTATTCAGAACTAATAATGCCATTAAAAAGCTACAACGTTGTGAGAGGATATGATCAAAGGAGGAGAAAAGCAACTAAAAGATTTTGATTTTTAGAGAGCGTTATGGACTTTATTATTGTATATGGATGGGCAATGATATATATAATAGGTGATAAGACGTTCATGAATCATGACTCCACGAAAGGAGGTGGAGCCACAACTACAAAAAAATTATCGCCGTATCCTCTTTATTTATGCGGATCTTTCAAATAAACAATGGAGTACTAGCTAGTAAAAACAGAATATGCGGGAAAAAAAAACCAAGAATTCATGTGGTGAAAGAAGAAGAAAACCGTGTCTGTGGATAGTGGATACACGAGATTAAAATATTTAGAAGAAATATGTAGTTGTTATTTTAAATGACCTTAAACTCTAAAGTGTGATGACCATAAAAATAAAAGTCTTGATAATGATGGTGATTTAAGTTCGAGAAAACAGCTTATTAAAGAATAATTTTTGACGGAAAAGCTATTCAGCCAGTTACATTCATTTAAATACGACATGAAGTAAGACTTGTTCGACTTGAGTACTTGAAATATGGAAGATTGAGAAACCAATTAGTAGAAGTAGGGATTGAAATTGGAAATAAACAAGACCAAGTAGGGCACGTACCTTGCGACATCCAAAGTCCAAATAGTCTGGTCTAGTAAAGCCCGGTCCATATATATGAATTCAAGAAGTTATTCTACTTTATCACAATTTTAATCACTTTTTTTTTTTTTAATCACTTTAGCACCATATTGATTTTCTTGATTCATCTCGAGGGTCTTAAACTTTATATAATAAGATTTGCTTAAACACAAAAGAAAAGTGATAAACTGGACAAAGAATGGAAATCGAAACACAAGGAAAATGATATGTTATAATTCGTATATCTGATTTTCTAACTAAAAAGCAAAAATAAAATAAGATGGCAACTAGTATTAGTACTATTTTTAGAACAATACACATAAATACATAGCCAAAGCTAGAGGAATACCAAAACTAAAAAGCAGAAGTGAGCTAGTATAATTAATCTGAATGCGCGTAAGAGTAATAATAGGTCATCAAAATCCAAGGTAGATGATGATCATCATCATAATCCCCATAATTAATATGACCAATAGCAAGCTTAACTTTCAGCACCATCATCAGCAGCATAATCATTGGCATACCTATTATGATTAAAAGCAAGCATATCTTCATCATCAGCCTCATCATCTGAAGAAGAAGAAAAAGAGAAAGCGTCGTCGTAGGAATCTGATCTTGGGAGACACAGAAACTCCCATAGACAGAGAACGAGATGACCAAACGGGAACCAACAAAGCTGTTGATCAGTATTCGAAAACTCCGACGATCTCATCCGCTGCCAAGTGTCGGCTGAAACGTCAGCCACCGACATCATCGCCGCGCTGCTGAATACCATAATAGACGACTACAATTCTCTTCTTTCGTTCTTCGATTTTAAGGACAAGGTTTTCAACTTCTGACTTTTCGTAGTTGACTTTGATGTAATTAACTTTCTAAGTCGTGTGAAACTTGTGGTATCATCGTTTACTTTTCTAATCTCCACGCTTTTTAGACAATTCAGAGCTGAGTTGTTGAATAAATTACAAGCTCCAAGTTATGTATTTGTCACCAAATGTTTCGTTTTCCTAAAATTACAAATATTTTAATACCACGTACTGTACTTATTTATATAAAACTGTCCAAATAACGATAAGATCTAAAAATAACAGAACCCAAAGAGTCGTGTTCACTCTGACAAAAGCAACTTGTAGAAAAAGGAACCCACTAATAAATGTTCGAATTCAAGTGGAAAGGTATATACATTACTGTATAAAGTGGGGCCTTTTATAACTAAATTTCAGAAATGAGAAGCCCAACATCTAAAGCCCAGCCCAGTTGCGTACTTGTTCCGCCTATCCACAGTCGAGCAGAGAAAGCACCGGAGAGAGAGAGAGAGATGGAGGCACTCAAGGTATGGAGTGTAACGGCGACGCCGTTGAAGCAATTGCTCCGTCTATCTTCTTCCTCTACTCGTCTCGCAACTGCTATTTACGGAAGAAGATCTTACCACTCATCACCAGCGCTCCGATGTGCCGCCGCCGCTTCTTCTTCTTCTTCCAATGCCGCAACAGCTGAAACTTCCAAACCATCCGGCCGAAACAGACGGTCTGCGTCGTCTTCCAGTTCCACCTCCGATCGTGAGGCTATCCGCTCCATTCGCCTAAAAAAGGTGATTCTTCTGTCAAAAACATATGAATTCAAATTTTGACTATTGGTTGGGTTGAATTGAATAGTAATGTATTCTTCATTTGGGTCTTGGTCTCATACATAGGTTGAAGAACTGAGAGGTCAAGGCCTTGAACCGTATGCTTACAAGTGGGAAAAAAGCCACAGTGCAAATCAGCTTCAAGAGATATATAAGCATTTAGCGAACGGTGAAGAATCGAACAATGAGAGTGATCGTGTTTCTATAGCCGGGAGAGTCGTTGCTCGCAGAGCATTTGGGAAACTTGCGTTCTTGACTCTGAGGGATGACTCTGGAACTATCCAGGTTTCATGTTTTCTCCTCGTTTTTAAGATCATTGAGATGGCTTTCATTTTGATTTGGCTACGACGTTTCCTGTTGAAGCAATTCGTCTTTTCGTTTATGTTTTTTTTCTCCATCTCCTGATCTTTGCAGCTTTACTGTGAGAAGGAAAGGCTTTCAGATGATCAGTTTGAACAGTTGAAGGCATTCATCGATATTGGTGATATTTTGGGTGCTAGTGGCTCAATGAAGAGGACTGAGAAAGGTGAAACTCGAATCAAGTGATTGAGAAAAGCATTTTTTTTTTTTTTTTTTTACTAACTGTATGGTCTTGAACTTTCCAGGGGAGCTTTCTATTTGTGTGAATTCGTTTTCAATTCTCACAAAATCTCTCCTTCCACTGCCAGACAAATATCATGGTCTAACTGATATTGATAAACGTTACCGCCAACGGTGAGCTCCGTCTTCTGTCTCTGTGGTTCCACTTGTAAAGTTTTATTTGGGTTCCACTTACTGTTACTGTGCTCCATCTTACTAGGTATGTTGATATGATTGCTAATCCTGAAGTGGCTGATGTATTCCGGAAACGGGCAAAAGTAGGTTATCAAAATCTTCAAACTCTCATTCGAGCATCTAGTTTCTTTTGTGCATGATCCCTAATACAAAATGCTTAGCTCACAGTGTATCAATATCTCTTTCTGCAACATTCCCTTAGACTTATTTTCGTTTGGCAGACCAACCAGTGCTCATGATTGTTTTGTTGTAGTAGATCGTTTCAGAAATACGCAAGACGGTTGAGTCTTCTGGATATTTGGAGGTTGAAACTCCAGTTCTTCAGGTTTGTGCCTACCTTCATTCTCAAATGTCCCCTTAGTATTGAATTCTTGTGTGGGGAGTCGGTTTCATGAACTTGTGAATATTAGGGAGCAGCTGGTGGAGCCGAAGCAAGACCTTTTGTAACGTATCATAACTCACTTGGGAGGGATCTGTACCTGAGGATTGCAACTGAGCTTCACCTGAAGAGAATGCTGGTGAGACACATCTTATATTTTCATAATCTCTTGGCGTTTCTCTCTTTCTTCTTATCTTTCATTTGTATCAACTAGCCACTTTCGGATGAGAAATTACCTTTACCCGAGATATGTATGAAAGGTAAATGTTTTCTCTGAATAGAATTCACATTGTGATCTCAGGTTGGAGGGTTTGAGAAAGTGTATGAAATTGGGCGTATTTTTAGAAACGAAGGCATTTCTACTCGCCACAATCCTGAATTCACAACCATCGAGGTAGTGTAAGATATGCCGTCTCCTCAATCATTTGGTTCTCTTGGGCTTTCAAACTCTTGAATGATTCCCTGATCCATGGCAGTTTGGGCTTTGTTCAGATGTATGAAGCTTATTCGGACTACCAAAGCATGATGGACATGGCAGAATTAATCGTCACTAAATGTGCAATGGCGGTTAATGGGAATCTAACAATTGATTACCAGGTGAATATGCTCTGGCATTACAGCTAGTGTGTGGAGATAAACTCATCTGAATTCTGTCTTGGTTGTGAATCTTTGAGAAACTGAGTTGTAATTGCTCTTTGGCAGGGAACAGAGATCTGCCTCAAGCGGCCTTGGAGGAGAGAAACTATGCATAATCTCGTTAAAGAGATAACAGGAATTGATTTTAGTGAGCTCGGGGAAGATCTCGGAAATGCCAAAGACACAGTTCTGGTGGCACTCCAAGACGTGCTTGAGCCCAAAGACAAGTCTGGAATTGGATCTTGCTCTTCTCTGGGCCATCTTCTTAATGAGGTGAAGCTTCTACAGACGACACTTTACTATTAACTCTGATAATTTGTGTGCTGAAATCAATTGGTGTTTCCAGGTTTTTGAAGTTGTTGTAGAGCCAAAGCTTGTTCAGCCCACATTTGTCTTGGACTACCCAATCGAAATATCTCCCTTGGCCAAGCCACATCGCAGGTAAAGTTGGTTCTAGAGCTCTGTTTCCTGGCAATGGCTGGACTTTTACTGTTTCCCCCTATACTGTCACCATCTTCTGGATCATTCACCTTATTATACGAAACCTTTCCAATTGTTAGTGGCGTTTTGTTTCGTTTTCGCAACAGTAAAACAGGTTTGACTGAAAGATTTGAGCTGTTCATCTGTGGCCGTGAAATGGCAAACGCATTCTCTGAATTGACTGATCCCATGGACCAGGTAATGAAATAAAAAAGTCTTTCACATTCCCTCAGTTGTGTCTTCTTGAATAACAACAACGTTCCACACAATAAACGATTTGCATTCATGTACACTGGGATGATAAAAGCTTAATGGTTGAGCTAAAATATGACAGAGGAGGAGGTTGGAAGAGCAAGTAAGGCAGCATAACGGAAACAGAGCAGCGGCTGCAGCAGAAGCTTCTGAACAAAACGCAAAGAAAGATGATGATGATGATTCATATGAAGTGACCCTTGACGAAGACTTTCTCACTGCCCTGGAATACGGAATGCCTCCTGCTTCGGGAATGGTACTTATTTCTATTTTCTTTGCTCTATACAATTAAGACTAAAAGTATCACATTAGTTAATTTGCACACTCAAGTTCACTGTTATTGTTTCTTGTTTCTCTTAGGGGCTTGGAATTGACAGGCTGGTGATGCTGTTGACGAACTCTGCGAGTATAAGAGATGTCATTGCGTTTCCTGTTCTGAAAGTTCAGCAGTAGCACTTATGCCCAAAGTGTTAATGAATGCTGTAGCTTCTAGCATTCTTGTGTATCATTTTGGTGATTCTTTATTTATTAAGTTGAAAACACTGACAAGAATTAAAGTGCAAAATATCAAAAATCGTTTTTCTGAATAACCAATGAAAGTACGTTACAGAGAACAAATAGAATGCCAAATTTTAAAATTGATTATGTTATCAATTTATATCATATCATGTCTGATTCAGCACATGTTTGTAAACATACTGTCCAACTTATACAACTCTAAAAAATTGCTAAAAATTTCAGCGGCGAGATTTACTAAAATTAAAATGTTTGTTATAAGAAAACTTTCCACATAAAAGGTTAAAGAATGGGGAACCATATTTTATAAAAGTCTATCAATCGGTAACAAAAATGCAGCGAACATCAAACTTTAGATGTCTGCCAATCAATGCAATTTTTTTTGTTCAATTGACATGGAAAGTAGCTTTTGTAGTTTTAGCAAAGAAAATAAGGTTCTGGAGAGTCTATGAGAGAGTGGTGATTACATTATGTAATGCATAATATGGACTCGAAATTGCATATACCAGAACTGAATATATATGCCTAGCCAGTGCAAAACATATCCAAGTTTAATTAATGAAAGATTCTTACTTTTGCTTTCAACTGTCTTTATCTTAGGCTTGGAGGCCGTATAAGCTGTTCGGTAGTGATAGAATAGTCCAATGCGATCACCCAATAGGTTAAGTCTTGGATCTCATAAATCATAAGCCATAACTTAAACTAAGTTGTTTCAAGCATATTAATATAGGTATTTATGTAGTAGCCACATAAGAAACACTGATTCAGTTTTCTTGTAAAACAAGAAGCTTCACGCTCTCTTCTCTCTTGCTTTTGCTGATTTCCTAAATGATTCTTTGTCGACAAAACATGATCTCCTGTTGTTTAGGTTAGGGACAAAGCTATAAACAAAAACAACTTTAATCATTACTTTGCTCTTAATTGCTACGAATGTTGTTTAAGTAAGTTATATAATATTCATTTTTTATTTTATTTTAGGAAAGGACAAGCTAACACCTAACGCGCCAATGTTTAGAAAGTTTAAACATGAATATTATACAAAGGATTTATAGTTGATTTTTTTTTTCACAACGGATTTATAGTTGGTTTTGTAGGGATAATAATGCTTTTGGGTTTTAGCTTTAGATCTTGATGAGGTTAATTGTGGAATGTAGCCAACCAATTATCAATGATTTGATGCCTACACAATAATAAGCAAATCTCACACATGTGTGAGACAAGGTGTATGGCTTTTTGAGTTTGATTGATCTTGAAATTTATGTCAGAACTCAGAAGCATCCTATGTCACCGCATCATTATTCTTCTATATTGGCACACGCATTACATATATGCATTTATCTACATATGCATTTGTGATTTGTAGAAATCTGGTAGACCTAATGGATACATCATCATACGTAACTAAATTAGTACACATCTTTATTTGTCAACTATACAAATTATCACATTTTACAAAAAAAGAAAAGAAAAAAGGAACACTATACAAATTATTAAGAAATAGTTCCATTCACGTGGAAACTTCGTGTGACCTATTCCATTAATTAACATTAATAATTTAGATTCGCCATGAGTAATCGAATTAGATATCAAGATTTACAAAATAATGCAGATACTCTTGTACACAGTCACACACACACACACTGATGTTTATAAGTAAAAGGACATTTAATCAACTGCATAATCAATGAGTATCATAGTTGGCATTAGTATTGTTACCGCATCATCAATGAGTTTAAGTTTGGGACTTAATTAAATTTTAAATTAAGTATTATCTTAGTAAATATTTTTCCATACATTTTGACATTTTGTTTATCTTTTGAGTTTGTCGTAAGTATTTAATCAGTTTTTTTGGAAACAATAATCATCAAAAATGTAAAACATGTTAAGTATACTATAAAGTAATAAATATATAACGAATGTTAAAGTATAGTTAAAGATGATGACGAATAAACTAACAAATAACAGTATATCTGAATCTGAACTATTAAGGGAATCCAAATCCAAATCCAATACAGAGAATCAGAGATTAACCGAGAAAACTGTTACCTACTACAAGTTAAAACACACAGGAAAGACTTCACCTTTGGAGTTTGGAGGCACTCGAAAAAGCAAATTCCAGGAAGACATCACTTTTATTTTATCTTCTTCTGATGCGAAAACAAAGTGTTTTAAATTCTTAAAACTACGCCATCTTTGTCTCTCTCAAATCATAAAAGTAAATGGCTTTTTTGCTTTCCCATGGCTGATTGTTATCAATTGGAATCTCTTCTTTATTCAATTCGTATTAGCATTGCGTGGTCCCTCTACTTTTGTTTGTTTCCTCATCTGATCAACGCTTAATTTATGGTCTTTGGATTCTATCGAAGTGGAGATATATATATTGTGGTTACTAACTCTTCATCGGAAACCCTTTGTTTGCTGTTCTTTTTTTACAGAAATCCAGAAAAATCAGAAACTGTTTCTGCTTGGAAGATTTGATTTTTGGGTTTCTTTGCATCAGTGGGCACAGAAAGTTTGTAACTTTATAAAAGACAAGAAAGAGAGAGAGAGAGAGAGAGAGAGAGAGAGAGAGAGAGAGAGGCGTGTCGGATTTGATTGATGATCGGGTGTTTCAAAGACCCAACATATGTTTTGATGAGGGTTTTGCTGTGTAAGATCCAGTGCCCTTCTTTCATCTGCTTCAGTAAGCCTTCTCCTCACATCTACGCATCATCAGGTTCGCTGGAATTGGAGAACACGCCTCCCCAAGTGTCTTCTTCGACTGCTACGGTTGTTGATGCCGATGATGACGACAATGATGATCATGATTATGTTGATGCGCATGTGAAAGAAGGTGTTGATCACGTGGATGGTTTGTTGAATGAGGAAGATTGTGCCGTAGAGGAGGAAAAGGAAGGTCATTGTAGTGGGGAAATTCTGAGAAGCAGTCTCAGAAAGGTGGATTTAGATTCAGAAGATGGTGTGACAAGGGAGAAGAAGAAGGTACAGTGGGTGGATTTGATGGGGAAAGAGCTTGCTGAGATCCGTGAATTTGACTGTAGGTTAGTCTCTTTTATTGTTTGTTCTTCTTTCAATTGGCGAATCTGGTGTCAATTTTTGTAGTTTCCTGATACGAAGATCGAATCTCTAGTCAACTCAAGCTTCAAAGTTGCAGACTTTTCAGTATGTCTTGTTCTTGAGAATTTTGCTCATTACCATTTACCTGATTCCTTGTTTTATTTGCAGTGAAGAAGACAATATCAGATATGATGGCGAAAAAAGCTGCGTTTGTGTTATTCTGTGATCAGTTCGTCTTAGTTTTACCTGGAATCAAGGCAATGGTGGCAGGTGAAGAGTCTTGCTTGAGACTTGGCTCTGTTCATCTTGTGGCTTTGGCTTTAGAATCCATCTACATTGAGGTACATAAAGTAGGAACCGCACTTTTGTTCATCAACCAATCTTCATTTGCTAGCCAGAGGTTATATGATGATGATTCTCGATTCAAAAGAATTGCTTTGTATAACACTTTTTTCTTTAACCAGTCAACCAAGTTCCTTTTTGCTCTGATTCAAGAAGCTTTTAAATCTAAATATCAAAACATAACCGAATCAAAAATCTTTCAAAGCTCTTGGCCACAAATCTGACAACGATCAGAGCTTTGTGTCTAGATCTCCAAATTTGAATGTTTATGTATATGTTCCAGGTTAGGTTATCGTATGAGTATATTTACTCGTGAAGAATGTTAATTGATTGATCGGTAATGAGTCTACGACATATTGAAGAACACAAAAAAGTTTTATTCCAAAATGTGATATCTAATGAACACATTATTAATCTCTGGTTCAAAAATCATTACACTTGCACATATATTTGATTGCCACCTAAAGGTAAAGACCCCGTATCCCGGTGAGCTACTCTCGTTTCGGAATGTTCATCTATCTCAGTATCCATATCCTGAAAATAAGGACAAAGTCAAATGAATTCAGTGATTGAAGGAACATGAGTTTTGGTGTTATTGTGCAAGCTTCCGTGAATCAAGAGTGTTTGCACTAACCTGAGTTGTCCATTGGGTTGCCGGCAGGAACTGGCTCCGGCTCCTTGATCTCAACAACTACACAGTCAGACATCAAGAATGTTTTTGCAACCGAGGCCGCATGTTCCAAGCAACATCTAACAACCTGAAAATTTGCAGAGATCCAGTCAGATGGTGCAAAGAGAAAGAGTTTTGTTTGCCAAAGGTACTGACCTTTGTCGGGTCAATGATTCCTGCAGCCATCAGATCTTCGTACTTGCCAGTTGCAGCATTGTATCCGAATTTCACATTATCGTTAGCTAGCACCTGCAGTGAATATAGACGGCTTCTCAAGCAACTTGCTTAGATCAAGAGTTGTTTGTACATAAGTGGAGGTTTTTTGTCTTGTTGTTACCTTCTCGCTGACCACGCTTCCATTAACACCGGCGTTCTTTGCTATCAACTTCAGAGGGTAACTCAATGCTCTTTTAACGATCTCAGCTCCAACCTACAGTCAGGGAATAGTTGACAATACATACAGTCAGAGAAAAGCAAGTTGCACAAAATCCCAAAGGTCCTGTAAAGTCTTTGGTTTTGTCAGTTACCTTTTCCTCATCATTTTCAAGTGTATCCTTGATGGCATCGACCTTGGACGCAAGCCGAAGCAGAGTGCAACCACCACCAACAACAATACCTTCCTCAACAGCAGCCTGCAACTCAATGAAATCATGATTAATAATATAATCCATGTTGCAGTCAGAACATTAATAGTTTCCAGCTAGCTTTAGAAAATCACCTTTGTAGCGTTAAGAGCATCTTCAACTCGCAGCTTCTTTTCTTTTAGCTCTGTCTCAGTTTGTGCTCCGACCTTTAACCATTAGGTATGGGCTTTAGTTACCACCACTAAACAAATTCTTCCGTCATATAAATGAGATGAGAGTCCATGCAATTACTACTTACCTGAATAACAGCAACTCCACCAGAAAGCTTCGCAATTCTCTCATTCAACTTCTCCTTCTCGTAGTCTTGCTCCGCTTGCTGCACGCACAAACATTGCGTTGTTAGCATAACCAAGCCACATTTCCAAAAAGTAGCCATCGCAGACTTCACGGTTTCACTAGTGCACATACCTCAATAAGATTCTTAATCTGTACAACACGCTTGTTCACTGCTTCCTGTGTGGTCCCATCACCCACAATGGTTGTCACCTCCTTGGTCAGGACAACCTTAGAGGCGTTACCCAAAACCTCTTTTTCAGCTTTGTCAAGAGAAAGACCAACTTCTTCTCTAATCACCGTCGCTGGACAAGGAAATACAAGAAAACATGAGAAGATTAAAACAAAAAAACTGAAACTGATGTGAAAGCAGGAGGTTACAATGACTGGTACTCACAGTTGGCTTCGTTATATAAACATCACTTACCTCCAGTTAGAATGGCAATATCGTCAAGGTATTGGCTCTTGCGCTCTCCAAATCCAGGAGCTTTAAGAGCTGCAATCTTCAATGTGCCTCTAAGCTTGTTAACAACAAGAGTAGCTAAAGCTTCTTGCTCAATATCTTCTGCAATTATTAGGATTGGGTATCCGCCTCTAATCGCATCCTCTAGAACACCAACAAGATCTCTTGCATTGGTAATTTTCTTGTCAACAAGAAGCAACTACGCAGCAGAAACCTTTGTTAGGTTACCTGTCATCACAATATCATTCCAGTAACTCTGGACCAATAACACTAACCTTGCAATTGTCGTACTCGACAGACATTTTCTCACTGTCTGTCACAAAGTATGGGGAGATATAACCACGGTCAAATTGCATTCCCTCCACAACGTAAAGGTTATTCTCAGCGCTTTTACCCTCCTCAAGGGTCACCACACCCTTCCTGCCCACTCTGCTCATTGCTTCAGCAATCATACTTCCAACTTCATGGTTGTTCCCTGCACTAACAGCCGCCACATCTGCAAGTTCACTGTCTTCAACCTCCTTAGACATTAGCTTCAGCTCGTTAACCAAAGCCTTTGCTGTCTTCTCAATGCCTCTAGTGATCAACACAGGGTTTGCACCTGCAGCCACCACCTGAAATCAAAGATTACAAACTTGAGATTAGAGTACTGTTATGTTTCGAGTTTTCATCAAAGAAAGCTGAAAGGAGAATAATGCACCGACCTTGACACCCTCAGTAATAAAGCCTTGTGCAAGAACAACAGAAGTCGTTGTACCGTCACCAGCCAAGTCATTGGTCTTTGCAGCTGCTTGCCTTACAAGCTTCGCACCAATGTTCTCAACCGGGTCCTCCAACTCGACCTGATCAGAAGAAACCCCTGAGCAAACGGGTGTCATTTAAACATAAGTGTTTTAACATAAAAATATAGACATACCTCCCTCGCAACAGTCACACCATCATTAACAATTTTTGGGGATCCATACTTGCTCTCAAGAACAACGTTTCTCCCTTTTGGTCCAAGTGTGACACCAACAAGGTCGGCGAGCTTGTTAACACCACTCTGATAACACAACAGAGTAAATCAGAAATCAGAAACCAGAAACCAGAGAAGAAGCGAATTCTAATTAATGCCGCAGAGAAAGAAATTTCAGGAATACAGATTCTCACTTGAAGTTTCCTTATGGTAGTCCCATCTTTGTTGAAATGCAACTCCTTGGCTGCACACACTATCGCAGGACGGGATCTTCTTAGGCACACACTCTGTCTCCTTCCAAATGAGCTTGAGGAAATAAAATTCGCAGAAGACAACTTGTGAGCACTGGGAGCAACCAATGAGCCAAGAGAAGACGCGGCAGTGAAAGTCGATGCCATTGTCACTTCTCACACTGTTAAAAATAAATAAATAAATTCAACAGTGAGTCAGATAAACACTTAAGACGACACGCTCGAGAAGAACAGTAAAGTGTTCAATCACCTAACATTTGAAGTATTGACCAATCGAAAACTATAACAAAATCATTGACACATAAATTGCAATTTCAAAATCAGAGAGCTCACTAACAAGTAACAACAACACCATTAGAAAAGACTCGGAAATATCTCAAATCCAAAATTCAACTAAATAACCCTTATCTCGGAAACACGAAAACGAGTTACTTATTTGAGTTTTCTTATCAATGTAATAAGTCCCTTCCAACCAAACATTCAATCGACACACGCAATTACACTGACGCAGACGCTGAGCTCAACAGATAGAAAAAAAAAAGGACACTTACCGTACGAATGAAGGACGGAGAAGCGGTGGGAGATGTTGCCGGAGAGTTTGTTCCGGATAAGGAAGAGGAAGTAGGTTTTATCTGTGCTGGTTTGTTTCTCTTTGAAGAAATGAAGAATGACAACTCCGCTACTTGCTTCCTCGTTTTTTTTTTTTGTTCATATAAAGGCGAGAGTGCAACTCTTGAAACTTCGAGCTAATCCTGACCGTTGGATGTATTGTTGTTTTGTTATTGTCATTAGAAGAACACTCTAGAACTTCGGATGGGTATCCGGATACTGGGTCTATCCGGGTCTCATTCCGGGCTGGCCTTGTCTGATTCCGGCAAGGCCTTTAGATGTCTACTTGATAAAAGCGGCCCATTAACTTTTACTTGAGGTAAATACAGCATGCCTTTTCGTTTTCTGTACTTGGTTTTTTATATATAGAGAAGTTCTATTTCGGGTAAGTTTCTTTTATACTTTAAGGTTTTAACATTTATATGATTTGATATATCAAACTTTTGATAAGCACCTTTTTATAATTAAATATTTTTTGACAAATACAGGGGGAAATTTTATAGAAACATCCCTTGAATGGAAAATATGCCTTTCCACTTTCCAACATCTACCAACATTTGCTCTATATTCAATTTATTTTAGCACTTTTTTTTTTGTTTGCCAGCATATATTAGATTTTTTAAAAATCTATTTACAAGATTTTCATGGTAATTACCAAAACCAGACGGTCTAGTCTTGATGACAAAAGAGGAAATATCTTAAGGTGGAAGAAATTTAAATAAAAAAAGAGAATAGGCAAAAAAAAGGGTCGTTCGTGGATCTATTTGAATCACTCGCAAGGTACAGAGACAAAACCCTTTTTTTCCTCTTCCCCGACGAAAAAACCCTTCTCTTGGCGGCTGCGGCCAATTTTACCCCTTCTCCTTCTCCTTTTTTTTTTATCTCTTAAACCCTAGATTCGATCTGGGTTTTTCTGTTTCTGTTTAGGGTTTCTTATCTTCTTTTTTTTCTTTCTCTTCTTCCCTCCTTTCTCTCTCTTTTGGTCGCATCCCTATCCGAGAAGGATCTATCAATCGTTGCCGTCGAATCCTGCTCTAATGGCTACCGTCGCTCCACCTGCTGATCGTATCCTTTGTTTATGCTTCTCGATCTGTGTTTTCTGTTTCTCGATCTCTTCGTTTCTCGATTGATTTCTGCTGTTTGCGTTATTGGATCTTAAATCGGGTTTCGTTCCCTCTCAGTTTTGTAAATCGGTTTTTCGTCGGCTTCTCAGATGTCGTTGATTTCACCTAGATTTAGCTTCGCTTTTCTCTATATCACTCTCGCTGATTAGGTTTTTTTTCTCTACTTCTCCTCCCGTGGCGAGCAGAGTAAAGGAATGATTGATTTGAAAAGCTTGCAGGGCTAAATATGTTTGCTTTGCACTATTATAACTGTAGATTTTAGGTGTAATTATAAATTCTCACTTAAAGGTCTTTGTTTCCTTGACTCACCTTGTTTGTAGAAGCTTCAGATCTGCTGCAGAAACTTTCCCTGGATTCACAAGCAAAAGCTTCAGAGATTCCTGAGCCAAACAAGAAGGTACGAAGCTGGTTCAAATTTTCCCTGCGTTTGCGACCTTTGAACTTCCAGCTTGTTTAACAGTCATGGGTATTTTGTAATCGTTTGTGCAGACTGCTGTTTACCAGTATGGAGGTATGGATGTACATGGTCAAGTTCCTTCCTATGACCGATCTTTGACACCGATGCTTCCTAGTGATGCCGTCGACCCTTCGGTTTGCTATGTTCCGAATGCCTACCAGCCCTATTATTATGGTACTACCTTCATCCTCTACGATCTAGAAACATCACCTTCACAAGATTGTCACCAATGCTTAACAAGTTTCTCTTTTTATTATATTTCAGGATATGGGAGTGGTCATGACTGGAGCGAATACACAGCTTACACAAACCCTGAGGGTGTTGACATGAATTCGGTAAGTGTTTGCTTAGTAGATTCCAATTTGCCTTTCTTTCTCTTCTCGTCTGTTCTGCTCAACAGTTTTAATTTTTTGCAGGGAGTCTATGGAGATAATGGATCTCTTGTGTATCCTCAGGGTTACGGGTATGCAGCATATCCTTACTCGCCAGCAACAAGCCCTGCTCCACAGGTTGGCGGAGATGGGCAGTTGTATGGCGCTCAGCAGTATCAGTATCCTGCCTATTTCCCGCCCACAACAAGCAGTGGACCCTTTGCAACATCTGTTGCTACCCAGGGTGATCTCTCTGCTAACAAAGCTGGAGGTGTGAAGACAATTCCTGCGGAAAGCAATAATGTTGCTTCTGCTACTGGTATGGCAAAAGGAAGCAATGGTTCTGCTCCCGTGAAACCAATTAACCAGAGCACACTTAACACCTCAAGCAATTTGTATGGAAATGGTGCTCCAGGAGGAGGTTACGCCGCTGGTTATCATCAGGATCCGAGATATAGCTATGATGGGTACTATGGTCCTGTGTCGTGTTACGACGGCTCTAAGTTTTCTGATGTGCAGAGACCCGTATCTGGTAGTGGAGTTGCACCCTCCTATTCCAAGACAAACAGTGTACCTTCATCGAGGAACCAAAACTACCGCTCAAATTCCCATTACTCGGTAAACTATTTTTCTATAGTTCGTTGTACTGACGAATGCTAGTGTCTGTTTTATCTTAGAAATTGGCCCTCAAATCAATTTTTTTCTCTATGCAGGGTATGCACCAGCCTTCATCAGTGACTGGCTACGGTACATCTCAGGGATTCTACAACAGGATCTATCCAAGCAAGTTATATGGTCAGTATGGCAGCACAGGAAGATCTGGTATGGGTTATGGTTCTTCTGGGTATGATTCAAGAACAAATGGAAGAGGATGGGCGAACGCAACAGACAACAAATACAGAGGCTGGGGAAGGGGTAACAGTTACTTTTACGGAAATGAGAACAACGTAGATGGTCTGAATGAACTTAACAGGGGACCTAGAGCAAAGGGCACAAAGAACCAGAAGGGAAATTCAGAAGATAGCATAGAGGTTAAGGAGCAGACTGGCGAGTCAAACGTAACCGAGGCTGCTGTGGAGACGGAGAACGCATGTGTTATTCCTGACAGAGAACAGTACAACAAAGAAGATTTCCCAGTGGAATATGCAAATGCTATGTTCTTTATCATCAAGTCGTACAGTGAAGATGATGTGCACAAGAGCATCAAGTATAATGTTTGGGCTAGCACACCAAATGGAAACAAGAAGCTTGCTGCAGCGTACCAGGAAGCTCAGCAGAAACCTGGCGGCTGTCCGATCTTTCTCTTTTTCTCGGTATGTTTATAATCCTGAAATCAAATGCAGTGCTCTTTATACTCTGTTTGATGATATTGATCTATATACTCCCAATTTTTTTTTGTCTTCCAGGTCAATGCAAGTGGACAATTTGTTGGGCTTGCTGAAATGACAGGACCAGTTGATTTCAACACAAATGTGGAGTACTGGCAGCAAGACAAGTGGACTGGCTCTTTCCCTCTCAAGTGGCATGTTGTGAAGGATGTTCCAAACAGTTTGCTGAAACATATCACTCTCGAGAACAATGAGAACAAACCTGTTACCAACAGTAGAGACACACAAGAGGTAACAGACCTGTAAAGCTTTTACATCTCCTTAGCTGGTGTTCTCAATCTTGTTTTCTTATGTTGAAGTTTCTTTCGTGGGATCATGTTATAGGTCAAGTTGGAGCAAGGTTTGAAGATTGTGAAAATTTTCAAGGAGCATAGCAGCAAGACTTGCATTTTGGATGACTTTTCCTTCTATGAGGTTCGTCAAAAGACTATTTTGGAGAAGAAAGCCAAGCAACAGCAGACCCAGAAACAGGCATGAACAAGAAAACATTGTTTAATCTTTGTAGTCAGCATATAACGCGAAAGTTTTCGTTTTTCCTAACACGTAAATGAACTAATTATCAACAGGTAACTGAGGAGAAGACTACAACAGAAGAGAAGAAGGAATCCGCAACTGCTGATCCGGCGAACAAGGAATCTGCTCCAGCTGTTGAAACTACTGGTGATGTCAAGGTCGCTGAGAATGAGTCTGTTGCTAATAAACCAGTTGGTGTGGTGGCAAATGGTTGCTAGATTAGACGATATTGCTCACGGCTCGAGCATAATGCATAACAAGAGGAGAGGAAGATATGAACAATCCCGTTTACAGTTTCTCTTGAGCACAAGACTGCCGTGAGCTTTGAGGCCTGGAAGGAGCTCTTTAGTACCCGAGACCGATCCGTTTCTTTGCCCGTAGAAGTTAAAATCCCATCTATTTTTTCTTTTGAATCTCATTTTTCCCTTTCTTGTTTTAATCGCAGTGTCTTTACAATTTTCTGCTGTTTTTCTTTTTCTTTGGTTGATCCTCCTACCCTGTAAAAATGCGTATAGGACCTGCTAAAACGTGGGAAAAATTTAGATAAAAGGAGATAAAAGCAGGGTAGGGTTTGGTTTTCATTTCTGTTGGATTTTTAGGCAGAATTTTTTTGTCTTTCCCTTTTTTGTTCCTTTTGTTTGGTTTCAGACCTGAGTTCGTTAGAATCTGAGATTTGAATGTCTTATTAGCGTCTCTTGGTCTTTCTTGCTTCTATCAGTGTCCAAAGAAAGTTATATGAATCGCGTTCCTTGTTTAACGTTTTCAAATATATCAGAAGGTGCATATTGTTGATTTTTCGTGTAGAAAATCTTGTACCACTTTTCGTCCATCAGCAAGACGAGAACCTTAATTTAACTCGTATGTGCCAATAACAAATTAAGTTCCAAAATTGAGCAAATGAGTTTTGATAAAAGGAAATGATGTGTTAATAATTCTATTATGATCTATCAAGCAAGCATGGCTAATCTATTGCTGATGAGATTAGAAAAAAAAAAAAAAAAAAAAAATTAATAAGTAAAGATAAATGATGAAATATACTTGTCTGATCTGACGTGGCCAGATAGGTTCTCCGTTCTCCAACGCTTTATCTCGGGAACTCCGTGAAAGTGGTTGCTAGATTCCTGATTCATTTCAGCCAAAGCATCAATTTTCTTTGGGTAGTTGGGTGATTTTTGCCAGAAGAAGAGTTTTCAAATTGATACGTTGGTTTGGGTTTCGTGGAAAGCGTCGAACTTTTTTGCGTAAATGGCGGCTCTTCTAGGCAGATTCTGCCGGCGATCGTCTATTCCGGTCTCTGGTCATGGATTTAGGATGTTATCGACGACTGAAAATGTATGTCAAAGTGGGAAATCGACGAATCTATACTCTGCTATCAATCAAGCGCTTCACATCGCCTTAGAAACCGATCCTCGGTCAGATTTTCTCGTCTTTTTTTTCTTTTCTTGATTTAATATACATTTGAATTTCTGTTTTCATGAATTTGGTTGGAGTGAAGGTCTTATGTGTTTGGGGAAGATGTTGGATTTGGTGGTGTGTTCCGTTGCACAACCGGCTTAGCTGAACGGTTTGGGAAATCACGAGTCTTCAACACTCCTCTTTGCGAGCAAGGCATCGTTGGCTTTGGCATTGGTTTAGCTGCAATGGTCACTTCATCTTTCTTCTTTCTTCTTTCTTTATCTTTTCTTGTTCTATTTATCTATAACAAGCTAGCATCTTACTGGTGAACGAACTGATTCTCTTACAGGGAAACAGAGTTATTGCGGAAATTCAGTTTGCGGATTATATTTTCCCAGCTTTTGATCAGGTAAATTAAGTTATATGACTTTTGACCGCTAGAGTTATTCTTTATGGAGTTTTTTTTTTAAATTTCGTAGATTGTTAATGAGGCTGCAAAGTTTAGATACCGAAGTGGGAACCAGTTCAACTGTGGAGGTAATCGTATCTTCTAGTCTCATTTTCTCTGGTTTGAGACGCCAATTAGTTATCCTTTTTCTTACTCGTTATGGATTGTATGGAACTTGTAGGACTTACAATAAGGGCACCGTATGGAGCAGTTGGTCACGGTGGACATTACCACTCGCAGTCTCCTGAAGCTTTCTTCTGCCATGTCCCTGGTATCAAAGTAACATGTTCATCTTCTTCTTCTTTCACTCATATAGCTTCATTGCAAACACTCCTCTAGCATTTTGTATAACGATTGACTGGTTTGGGATATAAGGTTGTTATCCCTCGAAGTCCACGGGAAGCTAAGGGACTCTTGTTGTCATCTATCCGTGATCCAAATCCCGTTGTCTTTTTCGAACCAAAGGTATCCACTTCCTGTTTTGCATATACACAAGAGCTTCTTGAGAGTATCTCCAAGAATTTGTTAAAACAGTCTTTGAGCTTCTTCTTCTTCAGTGGCTGTATCGTCAAGCAGTAGAGGATGTCCCTGAGGATGACTATATGATACCTTTATCAGAGGCAGAGGTACTTAAGTTCCATCTCTGGTGTCTCTTCTTAGGAGACGACAATTCCCACTCTCAAAGACTAACAAAGGGATTTGGTCAGGTTATAAGACAAGGTAGTGACATAACACTCGTTGGATGGGGAGCTCAACTCACTATCATGGAACAAGCTTGTCTTGATGCAGAAAATGTTAGTCTCTTATGTTTTGCACTTAACAAGTCTTAATTAGGTGAATCAGATGATTGAAACAAAATGTTTTTTGCAGGAAGGAATATCATGTGAGCTGATAGATCTCAAGACTCTGATCCCATGGGATAAAGAAATCGTTGAGACCTCTGTCAGAAAGACCGGCAGACTTCTTGTAAGTTAAGCTTTTCTGAGTGAGAACTGAGCAGCATTGTCCTAATTCACAGACAATAAATGTGTTTTTCCACTTGCTTGCCTCTGTTACAGATTAGCCATGAAGCTCCTGTTACAGGAGGCTTTGGTGCCGAGATCTCTGCTACTATTGTTGAACGTTGCTTCTTGAGGGTAAATTATTATCTACAAATATTACATTTGTGTCTGTGTTGTGACTGTCTTTTGGTTTTGCAGTTAGAAGCACCTGTAAGTAGAGTATGTGGTCTGGACACTCCTTTCCCTCTAGTGTTCGAACCTTTCTACATGCCAACCAAGAACAAGGCAAGTTTCGTTTCGTTTCTCGTCTCTGTCTGTACCTCATCTCTAATCGCTTCTGTTTCTAACGCCCTTCCATTGTTAAACATATGTTGCAGATACTGGATGCAATTAAGTCAACTGTGAACTACTAACTTTCATCTTTGTGGCCAACAGTAGATTTTAAGATGCAAATTGGGTTGAGTTTGTAGTACTTTTTAACTAGTGTGAGAATACGCATTTGTGTGTTTGCAATGTTCTATTGGAATCTTAAACCGGAACAAACAAAAAAGTAGGGAGTCTGGCTACTTAGCAAAGTGACAAAATTCTCAGCAAGCTTAGCAAATCCAAGGGGCTAAAGATGGCACAACTAGTTTTACGAGGAACAACACGCGACGCGAACCCTGTCAAAGATGAGCATAACAAATATGTTAGGTCGAAATCAACCAAAAGAAAGTTGAAGGGGTGTGTTACATACTAATTCAGGATCTTTTGGTATTGTTTGAGGACCGGGTATATATTCTCAAAGGCCTTGTAGGTATCTTCTCTCATCTGTGATTTTGAAGTGACACTCATGATAAGATATCGTGCATTTCTCGGAATATTATCACAAAAACCTAAAGAGAAAATGAGGTACTTAGTACTTACCTTGGGCTCCAGTGATTACAATCTTGCCAGACAAAAATTAGTAGCACTATCTTAGGCACTTTCATCCTGTAGATCAACCCTGGAAAGATCTCAGGCTCGTACTGTCAACATCAAAATACGAGAGAGAAAGTGTAATGCGCATCAGCACAGAAATTTGTCATTAAACTGCTTAACACAAAAGGAGAATAAAAAAAGGTTGCAAGTGTTAATATTATTTACAGTCATGAAAGCGCCGTGAGAGTATGCAAGACCTTCAAGTTTTATTGGGAACTTGACATCCACGGAACCTACGATATTCTGAATCTTGAAATCCTGCAGGACAATGTAAGTGCATGATACAAACGGAACTAAGAAAAAACCATGTCAGATTGGGATATGTATACATAAGAGGTTTGGTAGAAGATGTACCTTGAACTTTGCAGGAAATCCAAGCTTTTGAACAATCCGAGCATACTAAAAAATATAACATTCTGAGTTAATTAATGTACAGCAAATAGCTTATATATTGCCATTATGGTTAACGTAATGTAGAAGAAGAAATATACCTTTCTTGCAGCCAGTTTCGAACAGTTTTCACTCTTAGCTCCAGTGCAGACCTAAAATTGGAGATTAGACGCCAAATTCAGAAGAGAATCTAAAAAAAAAAAAAAAAATCCTCAAATGAAATTAAGTTTTAGAGTTTTGGAAAAAATATGGGAAATTAACCAAGATATATAGCATACCATTCTTCCAGAGGCAAAAATTAATGCTGTGGTCTTTGGTTCTCTTATTCTCATAACCACAGCAGCAAAAATTAACGTTTCTGAAACATGCAAGAACATACCGGATCAAACACTAATCAGTTTACCTAAGTAAGGAGGGCGATTTGGTTCTCTCAAGAATATGGCTATATATATAGATACCTAAGCTACCCTTAACCGTCTTTGTAAGACCGAGGGTATTTCAGTCAAACCAATTAGGAGGTCTACATTGACGGCTATTGTTGGAGTTTTTAGCTGAACGTCCCCTCTTATTCGACCACACCAACATTTAATTATTTTCATTGTGCCAACATTTAGTTAAGAAAAAAAAGTGGTATTTGATTATGATGAAAGACTTTGTGTCTCTCAGGGATTAAATTGAAAAAATTGTAGTTTGTTATCAGAAGATCCAGTAGATGCATATATGTATAAAGTTTATTTCACGACATTTTTTGTGAGAATGTACATGCATCACGCTAATTTGACATATTTGATGAAAAAGTCTATATGCATCCACATCATATTTAAAAAAAAAAAAAAAATTGACAAAAAAAAGCAAAATATAAGCAGAACAAAAGGTGATTATTATGTTAGTGATAAATTCAAATATTATATATTAAAACAAGAATAATTTTAAGAAATACACTTTTTAGGGTGTAAATTTTCAAAACTATACTTTTAGTGTGGCAATTTTCAAAATTAATTTTTTTCATAGTTTTAATATATAAGTTTGGGTTCACTAATTTTTTTATTAATGTTAAGATTTTGAAGTTTAGGATTTAGATTTAAGGGTTCAATGTTAGATTTAATGGTTTGAGATTTGTAATTTAAGATAGAGTTCTTTTACTCAATAAAAAAGTGTAATTTTGAAAATAAAATGTAGTTTTGAAATTTTCTAAAAAAAGGTAAAGAACAATGATGATTGTTTACTGCTAATTGTACCAAATATGCACCAAAAATAGGCAATGTTTGGATTAAGTTAATTAAACACATGTATCACAAATCCAAACAAATTTGTTCATGTAAGTTCATATTTCTACTTATGAATTACATTTATTATAAGAATATTGAGAACACATGTATCACAAATCCAAAGAGATTTGTTCATGTAAGTTCAGTAATTTATAGTGTTTTTGTGGATTAACTTGTTATATTTTCATTATAATATGTTCATGTTTGTCTAACTAGCTCCTGAGTGTTTTGGAATGCGAATATATATGTTTTCCATCCAGGAGAGGTCAAGAACTGGAGCGATCTGAGGGTTGGTCAAATGGAAAGAGATGCACTTTCAATGGAAAATGAGTAGCTTCTTAAGACATACATTAGTGCAGCAAAAGCCCGCGAAGAATTACGTTGAAATTTTGAGTGGAAAACTCTTTCTAATAATCATCTATTGTTTGAAATGGTCTAATCTAGTTATCATAGGAGTTTAATAAGTATGAACATGTTTGGTTGTAGTATTAAGTTGCTTTCTCTTGATTTAATCGTTGTATTAAGTATCAAAATGCCTTGTACTCTTGGTTTCTGTTAAGGTTTGAATAATAATTATTTATGGTTTAAACAAGTTATTAAAGTAATAAATGAATTGAAGGGTTAGTTCTGAGGGTTGAGGCATGTAGTCAGGCCTGTAGTATATTGTTGGAAGAAATATGCGTTTATTGGCTCACCCGCTATGCGGTTGTTGGCGTTTGACTACAATCACCGCAAACGCTTTTTACCGTTTCCAAATATTCAAAACTGCTCCAGATTTCTCAAAATTAAAAGTTAATTTCCAACAGCGTTTGCGGTTGCTGGCGGTTGCAGATAGAAATTTTTAAAAAAAAAAAAAAAAAAAAAAGAAAATTTCTTTAAAATCAGCATATATATATATATATATATATATCTTATTAAAAGATTAAGATTTAGATATTATATTTACAATTTAAATAAATAAATTTGATATTTCTTTAGTAAATATTCATTAAAAATACATAATATTTTATATATATATAATTTATATAATTAGAACATATCATTAAAATTCTCTTGATAAATGTTTTCTCCATACTAATACATATATATCTAACATAATTTATAATATAAACTTACTTTTCATATTAAATATGTATATTTTTAATAAATCACATCTTTCATCCAAATTATAGAAACTAAAAGATAAATGTAATTAAATATTATACACATATTATTTTTTATAAAATTTTATTATTAATTATATTGAACTTTAATTTTATAATTATTCAATATAATATAATTTTGATGTTTTATAATTATATAATGTGTTTATATTGTTAATTTATTGTTTAACCGCTATTGGACCTGTAAGTCAATTAGTCATAAGTATTCCGCAAATACATCCGTTTTCAATCGCTATACCAGTCGTATAAATCGCTTAATAACGCTCTTAGCTGCAACCGCCCCCTTCAGCAAATTTCTGTAACCGCAACCGCAACTGCAGGGTGTAAACCAGTCAAACCCTTAGTAGCGTCGTTGGAGTGATGATAGTTTGTATTTTTTCTTAAAATATTTATTTTGACCTTATTTCCAGTCGAGGAAACAATTATAATTCAACCTTATTAACCACCTTACCACTCTTTAAAATGCATATCTAAATTTCAAAATGGGTTGTTTTTTTATTATATCTAAGTATTCACAAGAACAGTTTTAATTACAGAAGAGACGCAGAAGAAGTGTTAATTAAGACTTCAAAGAGGCTACAATTTGTAGTGTTAATTAAGACTTCAAAGAGGCTACAATTTGTACCTGCTAAGATTTGGTCTGAGTTTTCTAGCCAAGATTTTGAGAACACCCCTTGGACAACAGCAACATATGAAGCGATGTCGCATATTTAAATATGAAGAGTTTTAACGTGAGAAAACATGAGTTATTTACATTGGGACACACTTTTCCACTTTCAACTTACACAAAAACACACTTCCAACTTATGGTGCACTTCTATCAAATGGAATGACAAATATATTCTTTCTCTACATTACTCTAATATCAGTGAAACTAGATGCATTTTTTTTACTGAGGCAATTATTATGCCACCATTATAATCCTCCGATACTGCTTTGATTTGCCGACCAGTCATAAGAAATTCTTATGTCTTCATTTTTTTTTCACGCTCTTATCTACTAATTCTCACTCTCATCCAAATCTTCTCTGCGCTTATTGATCCTTAAAACCCATAATTTTACCTCCGCTGTCCGCACTATCCATTAAAGCACATGGCCGACAAAGCACCATCGGGTGTTGAAGGTACTAAATGTGTTGCTGTCTAATTCTTCGATTTGCTATGAATATTAATCTCACAGTTTTTCTGTTTTAGAATTCACAATTCTCCGATTCAGTTTTGTCTTCTCATTTTAATGCAGATTAAACATTGAGTGAAGATAACCCAAGAGAAGAAGAACCGAGTCTGACTCACTGAGCCAGGAACGAGATAAGGATCAGATCTCCGCTGTTCTTGACTGCCGCGACGTTCCCTCCCGTGAAACGCCTCTCAACATCTCTCCCGGATCGTTGCTTGTGCTGAATCGAGACGACCGCAAAATACTCGACGCTTTCGAGAGTGCCGGAACTCCGATTAGCGATTCGAATATTGCTGGATTCTGTTCTCAATCAAGCTTATACCATCCGGGGATGGATGTTACTAAAGCAGAGCTCGTCAGACGAATGAATTGGCGACGGCAAGAGAAGATGGAAAGCGTTGGAGAGTGGAAAGCTAAGGTTTACGAAAGCGAAGATGGCACAGTAGCTTCGTCAAAGAAGATTGTTCTTATATATCAAGCTAGTCATTTTTTGCAAATTGCTTTGCTTCCCTTATATGGATATCTTCATGTACAGATCTTACAAAGTGATTCATGTTCTATAGCTTAAACCAATTTCGTATTCCCACAATCGCACATCCATATGGGCATATTAGGTTTTTCCAGGATTATGAATTATAAAAGTCTATTATCTGAATTCAAAGTAGTTATTTACAGTTAGGGGAAGCAACCAATAACATGTTTTGTTAATATATGTCAGAAGCAATGTTGTAAGTTGTAACCACACAACCTTTTTTTGCAAATTGTTTTTTATGTACAGATCTTACAAAGTGATTCATGTTCTATAGAGCTTTATCAAAACTCTTACCAATTTCATGCTTTTCTCAAAACTCTTACAAATACTATGGATACTATATTTGTGTCATCAATTTCCTTGTTTTTGTGTGTCAAGAATTAGAGAATTCACTGACTCAGATTTATGTAGTCTCAAATCATATACGCCAAGTTTTTTCTGTGTAAAAAAATAAAGAAAATCATACGCCAAGTTTCCATATAGATAGCAGTGAATAGATAAAAAAAAGCACTAATTCATATACAAAAACAAAAATTACCCCAAGTTTTACATCTAACACTACAACAAAACAGACGTTTTCCATCGACGATTTACGTCGACCAT
>OVBJ01000288.1:0-67268 GCA_900406535.1 Noccaea bulbosa
TATATATATATATATATATATATATATATATATATATATTTATTTATTTATGTTAAAAGAGGTATATCTGTTTAACGGAAAAATTGAGATTTCGGTAAATGTTGGTGTATTATATTGTTATTAGAGAAACTAACAAAAAGTAATATAAAAAAAAATAGGTTCTCCAATAAAATAGATTTTTGGAGAAATTAAAATAAAAAACTACAACCAATCAAGGCCTATATCTATGAGAATAGGGCAGCTAGATTCGAGTTGGGTAAACTGATTTTGAATTAATTCAAGAACATAAAATTGTGAGAAAATATCAGTTAATTTTACAGTCCAATGTTTGCTTTCTTTACGTTGTATAACTTTTGAATCGATCATAAATTCTCGTGAAGCGTGAAGACTAGACAAAATTCGCACACACAAAAAGAAAAAGACAAAATTCTATGCAAGATCTCAATTTAATCCATTTGATAAATTATATGTTTGTATAAAGAAAAGTTCTGTCTCGTAACAGTCAAATACCAATGGTGAAAATATTCAAATTTCACCTTTTCACTTTGAGTAAAAAAATACGCGTCCTCATTTTATAGAAAATATGAGCTTTCTATTATCTTTGAATACAAATACTCAAAAAAATAAAGATAACTAAAACAACTCAAAAATCTCTTAGATAGACCAATTTACATTTTGGCACTTTACTATATGACACTTATGGTGGAAATGGTGTGCACCGAGGGATCAATAAAATAAGAATAATATGAATTAGTGGAGTAAGAATTAATTAGTGGAATAATAGTAACTAGAGTAACACATCATCATCAGCCTTGAAGTTCTTTAGTATGATCTTCTTGTCATGGAATGTCTTGGTTTGCTCCTTGTAGATTTTAGAGCTCTCCGAACTCATATAGGTCCATAAGTTTCTTCTCTTGTGCTGTCTTGACATCAAACCCTAACATCTTAAAGATTTCGTTAATAAAGTGGTTGCCACAATCACTTATCACAACTCATGGAACTTCATATATTGGGAAGATGATTGTGTTAATAACTTGATCACAACCTTTGCATCATTGGTTGGGCAATCTATGACTTCAAAGAAACTGAATTTTCTATGTATACATAGAGAAAGCTGTGTGCAATATATATGGATTTTCAGCCACAAAATAAAGGAACGCTATGCCAAGCCAAAAGCGAGAGAAAATCCACTACATTCATATTCAAATTCAATACAAAGTGGCACTTCGATTGTTTCCAAAAGGAATCGAACCATGAGCCTTAACGAGTTGACACCATGTGAACCCCATACTCTCAACCCTGCGCCACCACAAACGAGGAGGAAAAATAAACACAACAGTTTTACAGAAATTTTCAAAAGAATTCTTTACTAATATGTATGAGAACCAAAAGACGAATCCAAACTATACAATGAGGGAACATTATGAATAGTTACGCGTCACCATCTGATTTAAGTAAGATCCAATCTTCTGTATCTTCTGACCATAATTGATTGATGTAAACTATATCATATATAATAATATTACGTGGAATGTTAACTCAGTGCGCAACCATAATACACTTTGCCAACTCGCATTACTTGCTATACTTATCTAACATTTTATGATCAATATATTGCTGGTACAAGCAACAAGGGGCTCCCTAAATGGAGAATTCGAGATTATACAACTTATAAAAGAACCCCACCAAGCATACTTGCAATTGAAAACTCTGAATCAGCTTTCCCATCTCTGTGTCGGCCATTTGTAACGTTGGACCCACCAACTAGATCGCAATTCGCGAACGACCAATATACAAATCTTTAAACGATTAGATATTTCCTTTCTATTACAAAATTTACAAGCTAAAGTAGTTAATTTTGTATATTTGTCGCAGTTAGTTTTGCTAAACAAAAAATTAAGTTCAACTATGAAAATAAGTAGTATCCGTAGATTGGTATAGGAACTATATCATATACCCGATCAATCGAAGATGTTGAGAAAGTTAAGCCTTTACTCGAGGCTCAAGTGGGTTTGATCTTGCTTACATGACTTCCAAAAGAGAGGTTCCAATTGGTTGAAAAAAGGGACTTTTGTCATGCAAACTAGTTGCATTTTCATGATGAGTTTCAGTGGGAAACCAAAATTTATATTGACGAATCCGCTAAACTCTTTAGATGATAAAGATGAAGAGCGTGGAGTTTCAAATCTCTTTTCCTTTAACATCTACACAAAAAGAAAAGGTTGATCTTTCTCGTAAAGACAAATTAACTATTTTTAAGTCGTACCATTGGTCTACAATTTCTCACTAAAATACAAATTGAAATTGATCATATACACACACACATATATATATATATATATATATATATATAATGAAACGGATCCACCCGCATATCTCATTAATCAAGTAGAGTTTTCCAAACAATTATAAGTCTTACTTTTTAGAAATGGCTTATTATTGCATGATAGAGTGATAATTAAAGAGCAAGAGCAAAGTAATATCAAGGAATCAATTTTCATCATTCTATCATAGGGTATCACAGACACATTATAGGGTATCACAGACACAGCCAATCGACTTCTTTTGTTAATCTAACAATCCAACCCACTCTTTGAAACTTTTAAGCCATTAATCTTCCTAGTCTTTTTTTTTTTCTTTCTTCTTAACATAATACATATGTTTTCTTACTCTCATCATCATATCATCGCATATGTAATTATGCTAAGATTATTTTCAAATGAGCTGAGAGGTTTTCATGTTGTGCTGTGGGTTACTCTGGATGATTTTTAAATTAGAGCCGGTAGTGTTTTTCAACAAAAAAATGTGAAAATGGAGGAGAACAACATATACAAGGCAAAATCAACAAGGAAGATGGGAAAAAAAGCTATTGACATATGTTCTAAGTTGTAATCAAAGTGGGTTGTGAAGATCAATATCTGTTCTTATAGTGGAAACACTTGCTTGACTAATAATACAAACTCGAATTAATAACAACGGTTATATACTCTATAGTTAGATATAGATTCGATCCAGCCAGAATAGAAGACAAAAAAAGAGAAAATATGAAAGAGAGGCCCACAAGAGAAGCTAAAGGAGACAGAAATGGCCACTCACCTCGTGGAATTACAAAAAGTAGATAAACTGACCTGAAATAATTTAGATGGTCCATTTCCACTTTTCCAGTAGTCTTTCTTTTTAACATCCTTTTCATTTTATTGTCATTTTCCTCTCCTGTCGTTTCACCAGATGTACTACTTTCGTAACTATTTTGAGAACTGCTTCGTTTTCATCTGTCGTTTCATACTTTCATCAGCTCCTTTTTCTCTAAGTTTTAAAAAGTTGCCATATTTAAATAGCGGATACTGCACATGCTCAATTATTAAGGATTGGGTGTTACCAATTTTACATCTTCAACAAAAACACAAAACATTCATCATTTCACCATGAATATACATGACCATCTTCTATATATATAATTATATATATATATATATGGGGGTTTAACCGAATCTAAATTCAAACCAATCCGGAAAAGAAAAATATGATCTAAACCTAATTTTCTTTGAAAACTAGAGTAGTATTAAATACCCGAATCAAACCAAAACTTTACCAAACCATCCAAACTAGGTTAATTATGTTTTACGTTGGATATATACTAACATTTATAAATCGAAGAAATCCGAATCGAAAGTGAAAGCTTGATGACACCGTAAATGTATGGATTTGGTACGTTTTTGAATTTGAAGGAGCAAAGATGCAGCCAAAAAAGGAAAGGGTCCATGTAAAACGGATATGAATATATGTGGATATATATAAATAAGAATTTGGAATTTTGGATGGTGGAGTTCCAATCAGATAGCTTTTAAGTGTTTTGTGAGAATGGTGTGACAGCAAACCAAACCTACCTATCGCTCTCATCTTCATAGTACTTTGGTCCACTTATTACAAATAACCTAAGAAAATGTTCTACTGTAGGGTACTGTTTTCTTTCTCTATTCCTTTCTAATACCATCTACTTCTACTCCCATTCACAGATAAAAGCTCTTTTCATATCTACTAATATTAGAAAGAGAGAGAGAGCGATAGCGAGAAAGAGAGAAGAAATAATCACTCTGAAAACAATCTGTTCCCTTTTAGCTCTCATGGACGCTTCGAGGGACAAGCAACTGCCGTCAGATCCCTCTTGCATAGATTCCCCATATCAAGATTCTCTAAACCAGAGCATCAGAGACGAAGAAGCAGACGTTCTTGGTTCTAGTCAAGAACAGATCAATCAAGAACTCAATCTCATCGACTGCATAGACACGAGTATCGATGTTAGTCAGAGTTATAACGGATCTACTACATCGACAGAACACAAGCTTTTCTCATGCAACTACTGTCAAAGAACTTTCTATAGCTCACAAGCACTTGGTGGTCACCAAAACGCACACAAGAGAGAGAGGACCTTGGCAAAGAGAGGGCAACGGATGGCAGCATCAGCCTCGGAGTTTGGACATCCTTACGGTTTCTCTCCAGTTCCTTTCCATGGACAATACAACAACAGGGCTTTAGGGATTCAAGCGCATTCGTTGAGCCACAAGCTAAGTTCATATAACGGGTTTGGTGGTCAGTATGGTCAGATTAACTGGTCAAGACTTCCACTTGATCAACAACCAGCCGTAGGTAAACTGTTTGCAATGGAGAATTTTCATCATCATCATCAACATCATCATCAGATGATGATGATGCCTCCTACAGAAAGTTCACCGTCCACAAACATCGGTAGATCAAACAACATAGGGCGGATTCTAGTAGGGTCACCGATACTTGAACAATGGCGAGGAGAGGGAGGATTGTTAAGCACTAATCAAGAAGAACAGCAGAAGCTTGACTTGTCCCTCAAGCTCTGATATTCTTTTTGTTGATTCTTGCATTCAGTGTTATTTCTTGTTTTTCATGTGATTGTTATTATCCTTACAGTCTTGTGTGTATATTTTTGTCTAGTCAAGATTTCTAATGTACATCTATTTCACATTTGTACTTAGGTTTAAATATGTTGACTATACATAAATACACACCCAACAACCGTATAAAGTAGTTACAGTTCCTAGAATTGGAAGGCAAAATTTGTGTAGAGTAAAAAAAAAAAAAAAAAAAAAAAGGAGAAGTAAAGAGAAGATATTGAGATCTGTGGGAAGATTTGGTTTCATAGTCACAAGAAAAAGGAAACAATATTATAATGTCAAAGTTGGGTTACCTAAAAGTTAGAACAATCATTCTATATATTTAAAAGTTGCTAACAAGACACTCAAACAGAACAAAACAGATATAAAAAAAAAAAAAAGACAGTTGCTGTGTAGGATGACTGTGACACTAAAAGCAAACACTAGTAGAAGAAAATTGAAAATATATCACTAGGCCTAGTTAGGTTACAGTAAACTGATAAAGCATGAAACAGTAAAGTATCCAATGCTTCTCTTTGTTAAAACCCAAACTGGTGTACACTAGACAACAGATTATTCCATATGTTAGAAAAAAACATTAAAAGCAGAAAACAAATTTGCTAAAGATGTTACTTTCATCACCAGGGACTTTCACGTGTTTTTTCTACAAATGGTCGAAGATAATTGAACTAAATAAGGCTCTGTCAAATCTTTATTTTTGGTCGAAGAAAGATATATGCTTGTTTGTATCCACACAGAAAAACAAACTGTCAGAATTAACCAAAAGTCACCTAGTTCCATGAATAAATTAAAGAAAAACACAGGTAGACACAAGCACACATCCAAAACATGTAAGGTAACAATTGACAAACCTGACGACGAGTTTGTTTACACACACACACACACAAAAAAAACAACTGTCGAGCCCTTCTTGTTTAATTTACTATAGTTTGGCCTCAAAGAATTTCCAACAAACTCGGTCACACATGTTCGGCAGCGTAGCCGATAAAGTTTGCAACCATCACCGGAAGAAGCCACTATAAAACCTAAGCGGCAAGGGAGTTTCGCCGTAGGCGACGTGAGATCAGGATATCGTTGAAAACATATAAAGTGTATATGCTTGGGCCATAAGGCCCGCAGCTGAAAAAGAGTAACAAAAATCTATTTTCTCTGAAAATTTTGAAGGCCCACTGAATGCCTACGTATGACGCGCGTAGTTTTTTTTATAATGAATGTAGAGAATTTGTTTTTTGTTCGTTAAAATAAAATCGGAACTCTGTCATCCTTTTTGTTCATTAAAATAATGTACACTAGGCATGGGCATTCTGTAATTCGGGTCGAGTTCAGGTCGGTTTTTTTCGGGTTTTGGATTTTTCGGTTCTAGAAATTTTAAATTCATTTGGTTATTTTTTATTTTCGGATCTAGTTCGGTTCCGGATATCCAAACTTTAGTTACAAAAAAAAAAAATTGTTTAATTTAAATAAAATTTTGTTAAATTTTGCAAAAAATATTGAATATCAACAAATATAGATTAAAAAATTTTGATTTATTCAATATTTTATTTATTTTTATCTAAATAATGTTTTTTTCCATATTTTGATTATTTTAAATCTAAATATAACTAATATTTTAGATATATAATTATATTTTGAATATTTCAGATATTTATTCGGTTTTCGATTCGATTCCGGTTTGAGACCAGTTTTTTCAGGTGTTTGTATTGGTTCTGTTTCAGTTCGAATCTTGTAAAAATGCCCAGGCTTAATTGTACATTTTTACACTTATTGTTTTCTATTTGTATATATTTCATTGCTTAATGATGGATACACGCGGCCGATAATGTCACCGCTTTGACCTAATTTTCTTTCATATGGTTATGGTTTTCAAAGATTAATATCTGTTTCGTTTTCACTTATTAAATATCTGTTGACTATATTAAAAAAAAAACAAATGGTCATTAACCAGTCTCTGACCATTGGTGCCAATCATAACCAACAAGAAAAATGTTGCTAAGCATGGTAATTGACCAAAATAATCAGTAGAATATAATACTATTGACTTATAATATCATCAAGAGATGTTGTCTATAATATTAATAATGATGTACACAACTTGTTGGTCTACAAAGTCGTTCTACAAATGGCCATTTGGCTAAATGGCTAATGAATTGTCGAAGTCACTAAATAAACATAGTTTGTCGACCTTTTAAAAGCCACACTTTTAGAATGAAAAAATACCGAGTATTGAACAAACCAAACTCTAAAAGCCACATTTTCGAATGTGATATCTCTATTTAGAATTCAGTTGGGGGGGGGGGATATATTATCTTTAGAAGAATACCAAATTAATAGGTCTTCTGAGTCTAATGTTCATTCCACTAGCTTAATTATTCCTTTTGTCTTTAATAAAGATAATTATTTTGTTAGTATTATCTGATATTCCAATATGTACATGGGTTTTACTAACCAATCTACAAAAAGACGGCTAAATAGCTTGTGAAGAGTCCTTTAATGTATCTACTGTTAAGTTCCCCCAATGCCAAGTCCACTTATAGCTACATAAAGCTTTTGTTAATTGATTTACATGAAAATGTAAGCTTTTTCTTAAAATTTCATTTAGAAAAAAAAAACACAAAACGGAAGTATTGAACAAGAATAAAACCTTAGCTTAAGTTCTAAAATTATTTCGTACAGTATTCAAGATTAAAAAATTTTATTTAAATTTTTTTTTTTGTCAAGTACCATATTATGTGCATTGGTTCAATACAATTCGAATAATATATAATATATTAAACAATTGGGTTAATCCTTTTGATGTTACTTGCTTTTACTATATGTTTGGATCATAGTATTTCAGTATGAAAATATGTTTATCCAATTTAATACAAACCAGTTTGTGTAGTCTAATCAGTCTAAAGTTTGGCAGGTCCGTGTAATTATGTTGTCAACTTCACGCCCCAACAGCTAGCCATCGGTTTGCTTTGAACGTACACAAAGGCACTACTCCTGAGACAGGCTCGTGGCTTTGTCGATTTCTATTTATTTAATAATATTACCTTTCTTATCCTCCTCTTCCTTAATTTATCGCACAATCTTCCACGATTTTCATCGCAAAACATTGAATGCGTCTAATAATCATATAGAAAAGAATTACTATAAAAGATCCTATGATCAATTTCTTCGTAAGGGTGATTAAATATAATTTGGAACTACTTTTTTTTCTTTTCTTTTTTTGGGAGACAAACAAATAAAACCAGGTTAATGAGAACAAAACCGACTAGTATATTGCTTATATATACTCCGTGCCAATAGCTAATTATTTGAAAAAACCCATTTCTTTGATTACATCTGACAATTGACAGTATTAGTATATTATTAATGTTCAAAAACTTATAAAGCTATAATCGGACATGGTCTAGCACCTATCCGGATTTGTTTTCCGTATTGTGTATTTAATATAGAAATTGAAACTATCAAGTTAAATATTTCTTAATATATATTGTTTATTATTTAACCATTTGATCGATTTGGCTAAAATTGGAGAGCTCATGTGGCTTTGGCCGCCAAACAGCCATAACAAGATTCTAAAGTCTAAACTTTGCCGACTAAAATTTTTTTTATCAAATAAAAAAGAGAGTCTAAACTAATATGTCCAATAGAGAGACCCATTAACTCGCAAGGCGGTCGAATTTTACTACTGTTATATACTACTAAATTTAAAATCCGTATACACTTGCACATGCACTATATTCTCAGCCCTCAAAATAAAAAAAGGTAGTCCTTGTTGGTTGGCGTCGTTGACGTGAAAACTTACAATTGATAATATTGGGGCAAAACATAAGAAATGCAATTTTAGAGGGGCTAAAAGCTTCTGTGCCCTAAACAAAAAGGAGCAAAGGACGACAGGAAGCAGAAAAGAATGTAGCTTTTAAGAAAGAAGCAAACATCAGAAGCTTCTCTCAGATTGACACAGAGAGAGAAGCAGAAGATTAGGTAGAATAAGATTCTTCTCTCAATTTGTTGTTTTCTGAAAAACTTCGAGTTTTTTTGGTTCCTTCCTTCGTCGGTTATAGAAGATGTTGTGTAGAATGGTGGTTATGACCGGCCGGAAGAAGAGACCTGGTTCGGTTCCGGTTTATCTGAATGTATACGATCTCACACCCATCAATGGCTACGCTTACTGGTTAGGACTTGGGATCTACCACTCTGGCGTTGAAGGTTTCACACCTTTCTCTTTACCTATTTCTGAATTGAACTTTTTTCATCTGAAACTGTTGGTGGGTTTTGGTTAAAGCTTACAACTTGTGAAACTGGGAGATTGAAATCTGGCTGCTTTTGAATAGATTTGAAGTTAAGAGAGTTTTAGTTTGATGTTTGTCGACTTGTTTGTTTGTAGAAATTTAAACAGACCGATTTCATTTTCAATAGATTCCAAAACTGGAAACTTTTTGACACAAATTGGATCAGCTCCTCTGTTTTTTTAACCAGAACCGGGTTTTATATATGACTTTTAAATTGGATTCTGAATTATCTTAATAGATATGTCTGTCTAAAAATGAAGGATGTCTGTTGATAAACATTTTTTGTTTGTTTGCTTCCATAAGAAAAATTGTTGGATTGATATCGTCTTTATCAATTGTTTGGTTAGTTCATGGAGTTGAATACGGTTTCGGAGCTCACGACCATTCAACCACAGGGATTTTCGAGGTTGAGCCAAAGCAGTGTCCAGGTTTCACATTCAGGAAGTCTATTTTGATCGGAAGAACAGATTTGGATCCTGATCAAGTCCGTGCCTTTATGGAGAAACTTGCGGAAGAGTATTGCGGAAACACTTACCATCTGATCACAAAGAACTGTAATCACTTCTGCAACGACGTTTGTGTTCAATTGACAAGAAGATCTATTCCTAGTTGGGTTAACCGTCTTGCTCGCTTCGGTAAGAAGCTAACAAAACAGAGCTTTTACTCTGTTTTTAGTAAAAAAAAGGTCATAACTTTAGGGTTTGTTTTTGCCGTTTTAGGTTTGTTCTGCAACTGTGTTCTTCCGGCGGAACTGAATGAGACAAAGGTGAGGCAGGTAAGATCAAAAGAGGAGAAGATTCCGGAAGCAGAAAAGAAGAAACTCAGGAGCAGGTCAATTAGGTTACCTCCTAGCCCGTCGTCGCTTTCTTCATCAGGTTCGTTAAACCGGAGCAGAAGAGGGGAAAGAAGAAGACAATGTCTTCCTCCATCACCAACTGTGAGTGCTTAGCTCTCTAGTCCTAGTTAAGACTATTCCATCCTACGTTTGTGTTTCGCAGTTCTATTCGGTAATCATGGTCCCAAGAAGTTGTGCCTATTGAACAACCAGTTTCTTGATGGTAATGGTATAACTGTATAAGAGATCTACACATTACTTCAAAGAGGTGACATTTTGAACTATGGAAAAAGATAATTATTTATATTAATTCAAATGAGTAGACAAGTCTTTCAAACAAAGATGACTAATACAAAAGCATAAACCACAAGTCCACAAGACAACTTTTTATTATAATTTAGAACTTCTTTTGTCTTGGAATAGTACATAGCCAAGTGAAATCAAGTCCATTGAGTAAGGACTGGAATAAGTTGAAGTGGTACCTTCTTAGAACAGACAAGTCCATATGACTCTTGAAGGTCAACATCTTCTGCCTCCATTCCTTCTGGAAGCTTCCAATCAAAACGGTAAAGAAGATTGATAAGAGCCAAGTGTACCAAAGCCATACCCATAGCCATACCAGGGCACATTCTCCTTCCGCTACCAAACGGCAACAGATCAAAGTTTAGACCTTTATAGTCAGTCTCACTATCCATAAACCTCTCAGGGATGAAAGCTTCTGGATCTTTCCAAATGCTTGGATTCATATGGACAGCCCAAATGTTGACATGGATCCATGTTTTCTTTGGAACGTCGTAACCTCCGATCTTTACATCCTTTAAAGCCTCCCTTGGAACTAGAAGTGGCACAAGCGGTGTTATCCTAAACGCTTCTTTAATCACCATTTTGAGATACTCGAGTCGTTCTATGTCGTCTTCAGTGATGTGGTCTTTGTTTTGGATCACTTCTCTCACCTCCGCTTGTAGTTTCTTCATCACTCTTGGGTTTTTAATCAAATGTGCCATCACCCATGTCACAGTTTGGGCAGAAGTGTCTATTCCAGCAGAAAGAATATTCTGTAATAATCATAAAAAACAAGAAATTAGAGAATTGAGTAAATTAAAAAGTTTAACATTACTTATTTTACTTACAAAAAGAATTCCTTTAGTGTGGTTTCGAGTAAGTTGATACTCTCCAAGTCCGATCTCTCCCTTTTCCATCTTGAGGAGCAAGTCGATGATATCATCTTTGATACTCCCATCTTCTAGGTGATGCTTTATAGCTTGATCGAAAAACGAATCCAGTATCTTAAAAACCTTCTCACATTTACCATGCAAACCGGTGATCATATCGATGAACTTACCAATCACCGGGAAGTAATCAGCCGCTGCAAAACTCCCCAACACCTCAAAAGTTTGCACAATGACTTTGTCAACAGTGTTCTCAAGGTTACTCCCTTTAAGATTTATCCCAAATCCAATCCTACATATCACACTTCCTGACAGTTTCATTAACTTCTGGTTGAAGTTAACTGGATTCTCCAACGAAGCAGATTCCTTGATGAAATCGACGAAAGAGGCAACTTCTTCTTCTCTTACATGTCGAAACGATTGTACCCTTTTCGCAGTGTAGAGTTCAACAACCGTCATCTTTCGAACTTCCCTCCAATATTTGCTATAAGGAGAAAAGACAAGATCGTTTTGATTGTATGTCATTCTTGCAGGATACGTCATATAAGGTCGCGAGCAACAATCTAAGTCGAATGTTTTCAAGACATCCTTTACAGACTCCGGTGTTGATGCCACAACAATAGATACACTTCCAAACTTCATAGACATTAGAGAGCCGTACTTTTTGGATAACTCGAACATGGAGCGATGAGGATGCGATCCCAATTGGTGCAAGTTCCCAATTATAGGAAGTGTCGATGGTCCAGGAGGTATATTCTTCTTTGTCTTCTCTGACTTTCTCATGTTCTTTGCAATGAGTATGGATGCAACGAAGACAAATGCAACAATGGCATACCACAAACTCATTTTACTCCCTACCAAAAGAAGTAGAAGAAAAGAGTTTAGTTGCTTAAGAAAAAAATAGTACTCCATAATTTAGATTAAAGTAATTAAAAGGAGTTTAGTTGTTTAAGAGGTCCTCGAAGTAATTAAAATTAAGTAGTAGACTTATTTTTATTGTCGACATGTGGCAACAGTACACTTATCTACTCTCTTTTTTTCGTCTAAATGTTTTTGTATTGATTTGCGATATTAGAAAGGAGCATCGTTTATAATTGATGTAATTTTTTTTTAAAAAAAGAAGCATCGTTTACAATTTGCTGAAAAACGTAAGGACAAAAATGATACAAACACCATGTATAAGTTGAACTATAATCTCTTTTAGCTAAACTATCAGCACACTGGTTGGAAGATCGATGCCGGTAGGAAAACTTTTCGGTAGGAAAACTTAATTGATGAAAACATTATTTTCCAGTTTGACACAAAAAAAAAAAAAAAAAAAAAAAAAAAAAAAAAAAAAAAAATTTTTTTCCATCCATTGGTAGGCTCTGTACCTTTTAATGGCTTCTTTCTACGTTTCTAAAAATTATTACAGTGCTGAGTTAATTTAAACAAAAAAAAACTAAAACAGTGCAGACTCATCACACTGCCATAAGTAAGATCAGACTTACCCAAATTGAATGACTCAAAAAATCATTTGGTAATAAGTTATAACTGAAGATATTTTTATAAGAGATCATAAATTAATAGCTAGAGTGAGAGATCCGTAAGATTACCTTAAACTTTGTGGCGGAAGATCTTACACAGAGAGAGAGAGAGAATTATTGTGGGTATTTTGGGATTCTGAGAAGTGACAAGTGACAAGAGACAAGAGACGCAAGATATTTGGCAGCGTGGAAACCAAGTATGTGGCTGAAAGAAATGCTTCCAAGTTATGTGTGGCTGCGTGGAATGCTTTCAAATATCTTTTAAAATTGGTGTCCACACAAATCATCCTGTTTGCATTTTGATGATAAGATTGTAACTTATAATTAATATTACCCTAGTATGTCTGTTTCCTAATAGGGTAAGTACTAAACATATTCCAAAGAAATTATACATTGAACAACAGGGCTTTACCATATTTAGTAGAGTTTGGGTTAAGTCTGTTTTTTTCTTCCATTTTAACCCAAAAAAAAAAAAACATTTGCCTTGTGGGTTAGTCCAAAGACTGGAGGTAGAATTGCAATTATTAATGGATGCAGTATTTAATTTTTTCATTTATTAAAAATAACACGAAATCATGACAAAAAAATAACACGAAATTTAGGATACATGTTGGGTGCATTAATATTAATTAATGGCCAATAACAATCTGAAAACATGCCTGGCCAAACTTGGAATGAACTGAAAATGGCCTTTTTATGCATTTACGTACAAACTTTTCTTTTACCATGAGTTTAGTTTATTTTTCTCTCTTGAGATTTAAGTGCAATTAAGTGGGGAAATTACAACACCATTGTAATTTTCCCTTCTCCTTTTCTTTTCTTTCCTCTTGTAATAAGTTGTTTAGCAACAACATTGTAATTTTCAGAAAAAAAGTGGGGAGAATATTACAGCACATTGTCTTTTCAGTACGTATATGTTTTAAAAACTAAGAAATTAGTCTGACTCAGATTGATGAACATTTAAATTCATGCATGGTACTGGGCCTGTTGGCATATTTCTTTAAAAAAAAAATACGTCAAGACAAATATTCGAGTTAGTAGATCGTAGGCAAAAGAACTTGTCATATTCTTTAAAAAAAAACTTGTCATGTTCCCATTTAATGTATGAACGTAAAGATTGCCCCGTTGCATATTGCTTTTTTCATCGAAATTGATAAGAAATAATTTAATGCACATGCGGTATTTTTAACACACACAGTCAGCTTATATGAATGTGAAAGTATGCTTCTGAGAGAGGAAACAGTTCGCTTATATCTGCTTTGAAAATAACTATAGGAAATATAAGGCAAATTAAAACTTATTAGCCTAGTTACCTAGTATTGCAATTACTTCTAAGTGTCACTCCCAGCTGTGATTGGGTTGGAACCCTTGTGGTAATTGCTTAAAATATGGTGTTGAACTAAACCACCACATCTGATCTGAGGCACCTACCATCAAACGCATCGCTTGAGGGAAAACAACATGCTATTGATAAATAAAAATATACTAACCCAAAAAAAAAACAAAAAAAAAAACAACGAGTTCTTGGATGTTTGTGAAAAGGGGTTTTACCACATAAGGCTATGTTTGGTCGTTTTTCAAACCAACACTTCACATGAGATTCTACATTGCTCAACACCATCATTCTCTTCTCCATTATTGCCTTTGACCACTTTCTTCCATATTCTTGTTTTCTATATATATATATTTCTAAATATATTGTATATATATGAACACATTCTCATATTTGGTCTATGTAATATATCTATCTCACTCACAAGAGATTCGTCCGGCTAAAAGATGTGGTAAACTAGTTGTCTTGATAGATTGAGTGTCGCACCTTTTATTTATAACTATCAATAATAAAACTAGTCGCCTATGAATTTTTTTTTTAAATTACTGCAGTCACTACAAGAAATAAAGTATATATAGTGTCATTTATTTTATTAATTATCATTTTTCAATTGATATAAATGAATTTGTATTATTTATATAAATGATTTTGGAAGTTGTGACTCTAATATTTTATGGTGCTAAAAATGATTGATGCAACTATTTTTTGTCATTTTTGCAACTGTTCCGAGTAGGTCTGCGCAAGCCTCACTTCTGTTTGTTAGTAGAGGTTCGATCTAATTGAAATATTCGCTGTGGAGAAACAACGGGTCTATTAGACATGCATGTCGATTTCGTGTGCATGCATCCTAGCTTTTGGTGTTTTCATGTGATTGACAAAGAGATTTCAGCCATCGAGAGAGGTATAAGTCTAGTTTTCGGTATACATGGTTCTCAAAGCACATGTAAGGAAGAATCTTAATTTGTATGAATCTTTGTAGATATTGTTGCAATATGGTAGATTGTTTATGAATCTCTTGATTGCGTTTATTTTGTAATTTTATGGTTTAGATTAGGAAAACCTCCGAAACCAAGCCAGCACGTAAAAACGTAAAATTTAGTATATTCGAAAACAATTTTTAAGATTCTATATATAGGTACGTACTATAACCGAGACTACTGAATCCCCATCAGTCATATCTTATTCTGGATCCAGGTATTTTAAGCACCACAATAAATAGTTAAACAGCGCAGAAAGTAAATGAAAAGTTCTATCTTAGCAGATGAGATTTGATATTATTGAAGGGTTATGAGTTTGTTGGACTTGATTGCTAATGTTTATTAATCAACTTATATAAGCAAGAAAACAGCTGAATTCAAACTACAAACTAGAGGTTAGTAAATTTACGTGATTAGCCTAGTATACGAAAGCCTTAAAAGAAGATTAGTCTCAAATTAGTGATCCATGCTATTTCTCACTCTTTTGCAGAGGCAAATTTAAAATTAATATGCATGGATCCCACGGCGGTTGTCACATCCGAACTACTATCAATCAAATTAAAGATTTTACGTGATTCTTGGGTTGGTCATTCTCTCGACCCATGTCTTTATTTTGTAATGGTCATACGATTAAAACGCTGCTAATTTGAATCTTTTACGAACAAACAAAACACATCGAAGTCAATTGTTACTTTTTACTAGATGATATTTAGCGGGATTGCTAGTCGCGCAACGTATTTCAACCACTGCTCACTTTACAGACAGATTCACCCAACCATTGGCCGCAAAGAGTTTTATTATTAATCAAACTATACATCATGAACTCGCATTAATATATAGTTTTGTATAATTGATTTAGCTTAAATCAAAGACTAGTGTAATAAAATCCCATAAGTTTTTATATACATATAGATGTACATAAGAAAGTAATTTCAATCACTTGTTTATTTGCCAATTAATCTACATTTTAATCATCAATCTCTTTTTTCAAATTACACCCTAATACTGAATCCTAGATCCAACTATCCGAATTGTAGTACTGGCTTTTCTGTTTTGCCCAAAAATTGTTTCAACACATGAATTATAGGAAGGTCATCCAATCAACTTAACATGTTCAAAGTCAATAATCGCAATTGTTTGTTTCTATAAAATATCTCAAGTAAGATTAATGCACAACTAATACGTTTTACTAAATATGCTTTAGGAACTCAAGAACAAAACCATATATACTTATTGTGTATATATATATATATATATATCATATGTATGTGTGTGTGTGTGCGCGCAATGCTTTTAGTAAAAGTCGTGTGAACGAAATACATTTTCATATAACCCGAGATAATTACGAAAATAAATCTTATATACCAACAATTGACATTAACAACATTTTCATGTGAATCTGAATCTCTACTTTTTACCCATTTATTCTTCATGTGGTGAGTGTAGTGAAATTTTTATTTGGGACAATAGAAAAGGACCTTCCTCAAAGGAAAAAAGGGTCACAGAAGTTCAACGAAGTAATGATGAATGAACTCACAAGCATGCCCATTATTTTAAATCTCACCTTTGCTGCTTCAGAATGCTTTAAGAAAACAGAATAATTAAAATAAAACTGCACTTTTATAATTTCCTCTTCTTTATTTATTTGTTCACTTTTTTAAGAAGATTATGGGGACACAAAATCAATATCCGAATAGGTACGTAGAAATAATCATTAGGTTCCATTCGACTATGACCTCGACCAAAAATAAATATCACGTTAAGAATCAGCTGTTCTCTCATCTCTGCATTGATTTTTCCGGAAATATATATAGATAACCGTTAAAACCAAAACAAAATAATAATAATATCACGTTGAGAGATTCTAATATATATATATATACACACTATTATCTGACAAATTGCGTCCCATGTTATGTTTCTTTGGTTTCTTTTATTTGATGTGAACGGACCTTAGAGAGAGTATGCATTGCCACATAGTCACTTTCCCGTTGTTACCAAATAAACTGTAATCGCATGAATGCCCAAGATATATCATAAAATAGTAATAATGATAATTAACACTCTTAGAACTGCGGCTGACTTCTAATTGTAACATTTATGAAAGATTATATATTACAGTTAAATTATTACGAAAATATATAACTCTGATATACAAATTTAATTTACGATATATCTAACTAAGAAACCAATGAAAAAAAATAGTAGAAAATAGTTTTTGACAATGTGACAAAAAAGCGAAGATATACACAATCTTATGCATAATTTGAGTAATTTTTATATTTGTTTTGATAGTAATTAATTGTATAGTTTCGACAAATATATCATCTAGAGCATGAAGATAAAGGGACAACAAATCTTCGGATCCTAATATTTCCTAATGTCAAATGATTGGTGTGCTGCAATTTAGATGCATTGCATGTGTACTGATTATATCGCAACGAGCTTAACATTAATTATATTCAGTTTCCCTATAGTTATTTTTATTTTGTTTTTGGCTTGTTGCTAACAACTGAAAACGCGTATAACCATGCAAGAGGAATCGATCGATCGGAGTGGAGCAGCTATTGTATCAAAGTGGCGGAGTCTTTGAAATTGTTTAAGAAATGGTGTCGCGTGGTTATATTCTGTATTTCTGTTCACGGTTTGATTGGTTGATTTGTGAGCATTCGTAAACGTTATGTTTACAGAGTGATTGCGGCTGCACGCCTTAAAAAAGAAAAAAGGAAGAAATCATATTATTATTTTTCTTTCTCGGAACCTGAACTGACCTGAACTGAAAAAAAAAAAAAATTATATCACGTTCGTCTTCGAGTCGGGTTATGTACTTGGGTTCTGGTTTAATTTTGGGTTTGAGTCGTTTCTTTTGGGTCGGTTTATATTCTTTTTGATTAGTCGTCTAGCTAACCATTAATTGTTTTGCTATTTTAATATATAAGTGCTGGAAAACACAAATATCCCTCAAATTTAAAAGTTGGATTTTTATGGTCGTCTTAGGCCACAGCTACGGACACCTTTTTCTAATTAGCAGCGATCCCAAATTAAAAAGAAGAAACAAAAGACAAAGAGAAGAAAGAAAATAAAGGCCCACCGTTGAAATATGACAACATATATGCATGGAACAAAAACCAAAAGCTGCTAACTCAAAAAATTTCAAACCCTTCCAAACTCTCATCGATTCATCATCTCTCTTCTTTTGATATCTTTCTTCCCAATGTTGTATTTTTTCTCTACATAAAATCCCCACTTATTCACACACGAACACAAAATATATAAAATCGTATACGACTCTCATGATGATCAAGTTTTGGTTTTAATTAGACGGAGAGAAAACGATGCCCAAAAAAATAACAAAGAAATAGATAAATATCATAAACATACTATACAGTACATAGCATATGATCGATTGCTCTTGTAGAAACAAGAATCAGTGTTTCTTTCAAAGAAGGCCAATCCAGATCAAATGTCTTGAAATTAGCCTTTTTTTTCTTTTCTTCTAAGTAGTAACTCCTCACTACTACTCTCACGACGACGCCGTTTTGTTGAAGGAAAATTAAAAAGAATAATGCTAAAACGACAGAGCCGTTTCTCACAGCGACTGAGTTGGTAAAACAGAGCAAAGCTCAATGGAACCGTAATGAAGCAGCTCCTCGATCATCTGCTCGATATGGTCTTCCTCCAATGGCCTAAAATTCTGTTGAAGATTCGCGTTTCCATCTTCCCACTTGACCTCCGTCATCGTCGTCTCCGTTACTCCTCCCTCGTTATACTGATTTCCGTCCCCCGTCACATTGATGACACCGTCAGTGTCCGGTATAGATAACGGCCGTAACCTCGCGCTATGCGTTTGCGTTGGAGCTTGCGTCTGCGTCTGCGTCTGTTTGGTCATCTGAAGAGAGGCCATGTAGCATTTGTGGAGTTTAGCTGTGAGAGTGGCTGAAAGGAGCTTGGAAGAGGAAGAAGGAATGGCGTTGGGGTTGTAAGGGAAATTGGTACGAGCTCTCGGACCACACATTAGCCTCGCCGCCTCGTCGTAGGCTCTTGCCGCATCCTCCGCCGTCTCAAATGTCCCCAACCAGATTCTTGTTTTCCTGAAAGAAACTAAATTAGCCAAAACAAGACTACTACAGAACCATCGAGGGTGTTTTTGGTAATTTGAGAGCTTACAAGAGAGGGTGTCGAATTTCGGAAACCCAAGAGCCCCAATGCCTTTGTCTCACGCCTCGGAACCGTTGTTGTGGTCGAGCCATTGAAATAGCTAGGGTTCAAGTGAGTTGTAGTGTGTCTATCAAGTGAAGGTTTTGTTGGAAATGTGTGAAAGAAGAACAAAGTGATGAAGAAGAATGATGGAAGTGAAGGAGCGTTTTGGCAGAGTGAAGGGTGGCTATAAGTACTGTTGGCTTCATGAGAGAGAGAGATGTCTTTTTTTTTTTGTGTTAAAAATTCTTTGGCAATTAACTGGCAATCAATTTGGTCCTAACTGGGACCCACACCATTACCAATACGACCCAAAAAATCTCATGGATTTTGTTTGATCATAGACATCAGAGACAAAGAGGGAGAGAGAGAGAGAGACCTATGCTGCTAACTAATTAATTCTCTTATTTTTTTATGTATTCTTAAATTTATCTGTTTCATTTGTTGTATTCGATGTTGCCGCGACATGGGCAAATGGATTATCTAATACTCTCACATACTGTATAATTTAAGTGAATATTAAAAAGCTTAGAAACTAGGTTCTCAACTCTAGGAAAAAAATATTTTTTAAAAGAACAATGTTTTTTCTTGGAAATTATTATCGTATTTTCATCTACAAATTTAACACTGACAAAGATTATTCTAGAAACATTTTAATCAAAGCTTTATATATATATATGTGCAATATTTATTTGATAGAGTTCAATTTAGTTTCATATAAGAAAATAATTCAGAGACCTTTGTGGTAAAAAAAGAAAAAAAAATGTTCTAACTCCTAAGTTATACTCCTATATCCTAGGTTATGGGAGATTTTTTATTTTTTTGCTACATTTAATAGCTATAAAATTATTGACTGTCCTACATAGAGCGTGTATATGCATGTATATGTGTATGTATATCAATTTCTTTATTTTCCAGTATTGGTGAACAAGTTGTATGTATCCAAATAGATTTTGGCTGCGGTGAAATTTCAAACCTACTGTACCTATTTTCACATGGGTTTGATCATCACAACATGTCTGTATATCATAGTCCATAGATACTGCCAAATTTGTCTAGATTTTTCCCCAACTAATTAATAATAACAATAATAACAATAATAATTGGAACGATAAAAAAAGAGAGTTTGATGACTCTTTCATCACCCATTCTTGACCCATGTGAGCCTTCGATAATGACTCAATCAAACACCAAACTATCTTCGACTATATATCATATGTTTTATTTAGGATTTTATTGAAAAAAGATTAATGTATTGTGACCATGCCCATGATTTATAACTTACAAGTGTACAGTTTACTAGATGATATATAATTATATAGTCGAAGGCTACAATATACAGGTTTTATTATCGATTACGACATGCTTGCTACTTTTGAAGGAAATGTCACATTCTAACCAATTCTTAATTCGTATGTGGGTTTTCATATATATATATATATATGGATGTTCTTTTGCAATTTATCATTTTGTTCTATAGACTAGCTGCTGAAACAAAAATTAACTGGTTGTTCAAATAATATATAAATTTTCTGTAAATTATATATTCAGTTTAAAATTTACTGTCCAATTCAGACAATATGTATATCCTTTTAGAGTCAGTAGTAATCGGAACAAAAGTTGAAAGAAGAATATATTGGGCAAAAGAGTGTGCTGTTGGAATGGATCCGTCGAAATGACAAGTGCCAACACAATTGGGGTCAATCAAGTAACAAACTGTGGAAGAATCTTAGACCGCAATTATGACAACAAGAAGGTCATTAACTTTTTATTAATAATTAATCATTTTTAACCCTAAGAATTAATAATTTTTAACCCTATAACAATTAATCATATTTAACCCTAACAATGAACCAGCTTATGCTTTTTCCGTCGGTATATGCATATCCATGTCCATAACACACGGAGAATAGATAATTTTTTCTCTCTCGATAGCGTTGATATCAGTAAAATGAGAATTGGGAAAACGTCGTACTGACTTAAATGTCATATATAGTCAAATTTTTGTTGTTGATATATATACATAACACTATTCCGTAACTTTATTAACTAGACTTGTCTAATATAATTTTCTTATTAAGTGATTATTTCATGTGGAGTCGGAAGCTCTAACAAAGACTGTTTTGTTTAAGTTGCGATATAGATAATTTTGTTTCTTTGTTACTGTTTTGGCACGTGTGAGTAGTGTGGCTGTCTCCATACTCTTGATTCTGAAAGATTAGGGAATTCAATATTTATCTCCAAATGCATGAACTAAACATGCATGATCAATATAGGTTCACTCAAATAGACAATACGTACCAAAATTGTAAACTGTAGCTGATGTAAATATATTCTAACGAAATTTTATCCTTGCTAATTCAAAAACACCCGCGAAATGAACTCCTATTTGGCAAAGTTTTATGAATATGAATTAACAATTAGATCATTCGCTGATATGACTGAATCGTTTGTCTTTATAGAATAGAGAGGGTCATTATATGTTTGGTGAATCATATTACATATCTTAATTGGGTTTTGTCGACTTAGAGAGAAAAAAAAACGAGAAAGTCGAACATAAGCAACTAGTTGTTTGGGACTACATACAAAGTTATGGGAAAGATCAGACAAGTATTACGAATAAATAAGTGGGGCCTAGAACGTAAACGCGTGGCCTGGGGCCCGCTACGACATATATTAACATGGGTGATGAAATGGGTTTGATCGGTATTCATGTCCTTTTCCTCATTCAGCTGTAAACTATATTACCAAAATCAATCTACATTTAATAAGCTAATTAATTAATTATATAATAGTACTTTCCTAAGAGTAATAATACATTTTTGAGGAATTGATGGGAAAAAACTTAAACTGTGGTGACACAAATAAGTTTCGGTAAAAACTAATATAACCCAAATAAGTTTTTTTTATTATGTCACAAACTTGAAATATCGAAAAATGCTAATGTTATTTTGAGAAAATCAAGTTTTCATTTTGTGCTATCTACCTGATTACATCATTGCTCCAACATTTGATTTCATTGTTCACGGAAATCAGAGAATTTTATTCGAGCATATTGTTTTGTGCATTTAGTAGTTACTGTACATGTGAAGAGTGGGATATGCTTACATAAAAAATATCAGGTCAGTTAGTTTTTTATATGGGTGTGAATACACGTTAGCTAACGGTTTCATGATCCAACTATAGCTAACTTTAAGCTAGAACCGTAGAATGTATTCTTTAGATAAATGTGAAATAATAAGGTGACGTCTATATCAAAGACCGCCATTCTCGTCCCATTCCACACTCAGTCACATGCAAATATGGAGGGTCCATTGAATCCTCAACAAAAGGTCACAAGAAAACTAATATTATATAGAACAAATGTAATTTTATTTATATAAAAACATAGTCAGATATATATACATATACATATATAATATATATATATGCCTATTATATAATAACGGATAAGTTTATTCAACATGGTCTTTGGAGGTTTCAGAGACGTTGTTCCTCAGCCTGCATACACACATGCAGTATATTTTGGTGTTATCTATGCATTTTTATGTTCTTGGTACAAGAGAATCTAATCTATGTTGACAAATTTTGCTTATTATTTCGAAAACCGGAAAAACAAAAATTTTCTATATTATATCAAGTTTTTTTGCATTTTTGAAAAAAAACAAAATACGTACATATAATAATAGATTTTTAAATCCAGTTTGCTTGCCTTTTTATATATTATGTCGGAAGATGAAAAAATCTCGCAGAAATTCATCTGATATGTTTTTGTGTATCATTATCGTCCTCTTCTTTCCAAATCTAGCGTTCTTTTTTCCTAGCGGATGAATAATAAACGTAAAATCTTATGTACTACTAACTGTTGAAACTCTTATCATCATTTTAGTTGTATGGTTTGAAATTTGCTATTAGTTGGCACTAATTCTATAATGTATATATAAACTGCTCAATTCTTAGATCGTTTTTCAATGAAATAAAGATTGCTTTCATTTTTTGTAACAAGATATAGATTGCTTAGGACTTAAAAATCAAAAATTATAAATGAACCAATGTAAGAAACAAATCTGCTAAGAGAGCTTTACATGGATAGTTGACGCTTAAATTGTTCAATTCATTTAAGAGAGTTGGTTCAGAATGTCCAAAGAAAAAAGAAAAAAAGTATAAAAGTTACAGATATAAGATATTCTGTATAGACGAAAGTGAAGTTTATTTCTCAACTAGGTATGACCCGCGCTCCGCGCGGAGATTTATATTATTGTGTTAATTTTGTTATTTTTCGAAAATTTAATTTATTTTTATGGTTTATTATTATTTCAAAAATATCATACATATGTTAATCAAATATAATTAGAGTAAGGCAAAATTCTCGTACCGTCCGTCCAATCCAGTTCCATTTCGTTCATTTTCATCATATCCGTTATTTCTCGTCCCATGCAATCTCATCCTATCCCATTATGTTCTTTCTCGTTTTGTCATGTCTCATCCCGTTACTTCCGTTTCTTTCTGTACCATCCCTAAATATAATTAGAGATATGTGAAATTTTCGTCCTGTCCTGTCCCATTCCATTCATTTTCATTTCTTCCCGTCCATTCTGTTCGTCCCGTCTAGCCTCATGTTATCTCATTCTGTTTTTTTTCCCGTCTTGTCCAATCCCATCTTGGTTCTTCTGTTTTTTTCCGTCCCGCCCGTAAATATAATAAGATGTACGCAAAATTCTTGTTCCATCCCATTTTGTTATTTTTTGTCTCGTCTCATCATATAATATAATAAGAGATAAAAAAATTTCCCTCTCATCCATTTTAAGCTTTTGTTTGAAATAAAACTATATAATCTAACAAATCTAAAATTATTAAATAATAATTTTTTAGTTTCATATATAAGCTTTCTATTTTTTAATTAACTTTTCATATTCTTGTTAAATTTATTATGTTAATAAATGATAATTATTATGAGAATAAAGGACTTGAGTTTCATATTAATGGAAACTATGGGTCTAAATGGTAACCGCTGAATATTACTGAATGCGGAATCTGGCTGAATAAAATGATGACTTTTTGCGGAATCTGGCTGATTAGTTTGTAATATGAATGATAACAGTTGAATGTTGCTGAATGTAGAAAAAATAGTTGAAAAATTATTTGTGTAACAAAATAATAAAATATTTAGTTAATTAAATTAATGAAATAAAAGACTTTTTTTTGAAATATCTAAATAATGGGATTAATCAAATTTGTTCTATAATATATTTAAATTTGAAAATTTAAATAAAAATATTGGCATTAAATTGTAAATATATATATATATTTAACCTTATTAAAACTAAATATAATTTATTTTTACAAAACAACAATATTTTATTATAATTAAAGAATTTACTCATAAATAAATGAATGAGTGATTTGGTTTAATATTCTAGTTTTGTTTCTAATTTGAAAATAAATCAAGTTTTCAAAATTTTAAAACCTAGTGTTTTATTATATATATAAGAAATAATATGTGCAATCATTAATCTTAAGTTTTTTTCATGATAAGATAAATATTAGAACATGCTAGTATTAACAAAAAAATAAAACTGATGTTAGTTTTCTAAATTTTTTAAAAAATTTAGTATCTATAAGAAAAAGTGAACTGTGTTTTTTTGTCATTTTATTTCACATATTCAATTATTGGAAAAAAAGATAAAATTCATCACATTTTGTCTTCTTCTGAAAATCAGCTGGATTCAGCAAATCCTAACTGGTAACTAGTGAATAGTATTAAGCTCCATTCTACTCAATTCAGCAATTCTTCAAAACACCAGTTAGACCCTAAGAGAGGTGATTCACTGCTGAGGTATCAAGTTTTCAGAGTTCCAAGAATGCTGAAGTGGCATGCTGAGAATAGAGTAGATTTAACTTTATTAATATAGATACCACTTAACAGAAAATAGTTGATTCGTAATATTTAGAAAAGCATATTTCATTCTACGATTTAAACAAAAAGGTAGTCTTTAGATTCACTATAAAATGTTTAAAATCTCTAATCAATGAACTAAAACCTACGATTTTTTTTTTTTTTTTTTTTTTAAGTAAAAGAANTAGAATTTGGAGAGAAGAAGAGAATTGAATGGACGCGGTTTTGGAGCAAATTGAGAGCAAGTGAATGTTCACTACATTTGACTCCAAAAGGAAAGAGACTTTTTGTCATTCCCATCGACCGCACTCCATGGGATCTTTGTTCCCTCCTTATCTCTTCATCCGTTGAACTTCTTTTGTTTCTACACACATTAATACAAAGATATGCTTATATGTTAGCCTCACAAAAAAAAAAAACTTCTTTTAATGGTATAATTTAAAAAGTAGTTAATTATTTGTACATTAAAGCATTTCTATTAATGAATTTGTTTTGAAAGTTTAGTTTTCAATTTTGGAATATAAAACAGTCTCTGATCGGCGCTTAGACGTTTTTTGAACATTCATTATGAACACTAGTTAAAATGTTTCTGAGACGTGCAATCTTATAATCTTATAAGGTTTGAAAGAAATGTTATCTTTTTTGTCACATAAAGATATGTTATCTATGTTCCTAGCTAAACCCATCTCTCGGCTCGTTCCCATGTGCCATTTATTTCTTTATTTTACTATAATTTGCCTAACAACAACATTTATACGTTTCTTTGGCTCATTCTGAAATTTATACTTCAAGCTCCAAAATGTATTAATAATCTCATATCAATTCACTCTGATTTTCATGATCCGTATATGTTATTGATGTGGTCATTTTGCGTAAGGAATATAGTAGTAACTATTATCTTTCTTTCGTAAGGAATACTTCCCCCAAATAACCAATTTTTTTATCCAAGCCTAAACTAATCTCAGACTTATCGAAGAACCGGATATATATTTTTTTGTTGTCATTAAAAACCTATCCACTGGTCAATTAGGACAAACTAATTATTTTGATTTAATCTCTGCATGATTTTCTATTTTTTGTAGAAGAACCTTTTTTGGTATTTTTCATAAAGATATACTTGTATATTTTGGTATATGTACTGTGTATGTCAGTACAAGAAAAGGTATACAGTGTATATGGAAGAGGAAATTGGATTCAGTAGGCCATGTGATCTGAGCTTTGGAACAATGTTGATACTCTCAATGGTTGGATATATGGAAGAAGAAACTATTGACTTTGTGGTTAGATAGCCTTGTTCTTTCAGTTTTCATGTTGCCGTTTTATTTTCTCCTGTCGCTCTTATCCGTATAGCAACAGCAGCTAACACATACACACATATGTAGGTTTCAGATTCCAAGCGTATGGTGGAATATGATTATGTTTAGCTTATTTCCAGACAATTTGTTAAACACTGTTGATAATTTGGGACAAGACTTTTACTTTATGGTTATTTTCTTTTGACATTAATGGGCCTGGCCCACTCATTGTTTTCTCTCAGTCCAGCAACTGAAATCCGCTTCTTTCTTTTCTCCTATGATTTGGCTTCTCTGCCGTGAAGTGATCATATCCTCACCAGAGAAACATACGGTTTTGGTTCAATTGATAGAAGTTATAGATGAAAAGAATGACGAAGTCTCATTTCGGTAGCATAATTGTATTGTAGCTAGCCACAGTTTCATAGGCTGTTGTTTGTTTCTGAAAATTTCATGATCTCGTTTAAATGGAAAGTATCAACTATCACCTCTTCTATTAGAGATCTGAACCATTTGACGAGAAGTAACATAACACGAAAATAGTAATTAGAAAATATCGCTTCATTTTGTTGACCAATTTCCAGAGCTAAATTTGCTCCAAGCCAGTAAGCTTCCTTATAGGCTTCATAAGTTTGCTTCGGGCTTTCGTCTTAGTTAGTTGGGCTTTTCGCGATTGTTTGTGTTATTTCGGGTAATATAGTTTTGATCGAATCTTAAATTAGTAAGAAATTGAATAACATAAACAGTTTGTATTAATTAAATGACAAAGTCAAGCTTCGGTCCCACTTAATTATCCCACATCTCCACACGTACTAATATTTTTAATATAACAATTGAATATAAAATAATAGTATCGAATAATCAAAATCGTAGATTGTATTAATAAAAACAAAAATCTCATTATCTCACACTCTCACACACCCAATTTACTTGTCCTCTTTCTCTCTCTCTCTCAAAGTTAGGATCTTTTTATTCACCTTTCGCTTTTGTTTCCGGCTTCTTCTCGGCGTTTTTCGTCACTGTGAAACCTGAATTCGGAGATGGTGGCGGCGGCAGATGATTGGACGAGGTCAGCCATGAGAGACGGAGGAGTGGTGGCGGAGCTTTTGGTGAGCCTCAAAGAAGCGAAAGTGACGCATGTTCTAATCGCGAATCCGACCGTAGCGGCTCTCCGGTGGGGAATCCGGCAACCTCGGTCGCGGTCTCCGAGAAAGGAAGCTGAATCGGGTAAAAACTCGAGATGTAGTCCAAGTACGCCGCTCTCTTGGAGCGGCGGTTGCGGTGGTTCTTCTTCTTCTCCATCTGCGTACGTCGATGGTTACGAGGCAACTAGTCGTCGAATCAGTGGCTCATTCGCCGTCGGATCTAGATCCAAGGTTCGTGCATCTTCTCTCTTTTCTCCCCCACTTCTCTCGTTTCTTTCCTTCGATTTCCGATTTCCGATTAGCTGATCTGATTCTGCGGTGGTGGACGACCAGTTGTTCCGTTTTCGATTTCTTTCAAAGAATTCATCAATTCGTCGTTTTCACTTTCCATTTTCGACATTTCTTTGAGTGTCGATCTTTTTTTTTTCCCCCAAAAAAACAGAAGAGTCTTCTAAATCTACGGAAGATATTAATTTTGTAAAGTTTGTTTCAGTTTTCAGTGTTGTAGGCTTGTAGCTTCTCTCTGTTAGTAGATTCCGATTCCAAACGTACTCTGACAGAGTGAGGGTATTCTAGTCATTTCCAAAGTCTGCTTGTAGACAAGGAAAAAAAACAAAAAAATAGTGTGCGATACGTCGCCGTTTTGTTAGTTTCCTCGGTGTGATTTTTGATTTTAGTGGTAGCGGTTGCAATTGTCCGGCGAAATAGACGGGCATGTATTTGATATAAGTACAACCCAGTTTCATCGTTTTCTCGTTGAGCCCATTTATTGTAGAGCTTAATTTTACGTTTCTAATTTGAGAATTTTTCCTTTTAACTGCTTTGTAGAAATTTGTTAAACGTTTTATAGATTTTTTTTTTTTTTTTTTAACAAAAATCACCAATATTAAAAATCAGGATCTGGATCTGGTAAGATTTACTGTACTATTTATGAATGGGGGACTTGCTGTTTCTTTTTTTATTTATGGGGTTATCTCTAAAGTGGACCCCATGGTTATCTTTCGGGCTTTGACTGTGTTTTAACTGGACGATCTTTTGAAGAAGATTTATCATCAGCAGATGGATATTATCAGTCTTTGTGTGATATTGATATTTGTTAACTAAATGTAGATTAATAATGCCAATGGAGAGGTTAGGGATTAGTTTGTGTGAAGTGTGTTTTGAGAGGAGAGTTAGGTTATCAACCTCAAAGACGCGTTATTGTTTATGTTATTGTTTGTGTGGACTTCAACTTCCTTTTTCTTGTGACTACTCACTCCTTTAACTTTTTTTTTATTTATTTATTAATTCCATTTTCCCCATTTATTAAATGTTTCTTCTTCTCATCGTGCAGGTTCTTGTAACCGCCGACTTGGATTTTGATGTCAAAAGATTGCAGAGGAAAAAGGTGCTTGAGATTTCTCTTTAGTGATTTCAACCAAACTCTTTCGTTCTTTGATGATATCGACCAGTTAACGGAGTTTGTGAACTTTGATTGTCTTTTTATGTGAAAAAACAGGACACTGCATCGCTCAGATCACCATTCAGCGAGAACAAGAAGAAGTTGAAGAGGATGAAGATGAACACGCAGATTCCTATTTCCCTCTCAGATTGTAATTTGGCAGAGAGTGAGGACTGCAAGGTGGATGATGGCAATTTTCTGCTACCTGATTTGAATATAATGCCATGTGAGGAGAATGGTGACCACTATTCTTCTTCTTTGGGTGTGGAACTGGAAACAACACTCTATGGGATAAGGATGATAAGGTGAGAGGAAGAGTCACTTAAAACTCAACCATAACAAATGGTTTTGAGAACCTGGTTTGATCAGAGTCAGCTGGTCCGATTCATCTTTGGCTCGGAGTCCGCTTACAAGCAGGAGCTTGAAAAGACGAGAATATCTTCTGCTTAGAAATTCCTCAAGGAAGTTTCTATTTGTGGGGTGGTTTCTATATAAAGATCAGAAGCAATGTGTAAGATCAAGAAAACAAAGAGAAGAATATGTTTTGTATTCTCTTTGTATAATGAACCAAAAAAAGAGTCATTTGTATTGTTTTGTCTATATATATTGGCACAAGTGTTCTTTGAAATGACTTTTCAATTAGTCTCTTTTCAAGAAGAAAACAAAAACAGAGGAGTTTCACAGAACCTGATTGTCACTTTCAACAACATTATCCATTTATAACAGGGTGACTGAAGATATCTTAGAAACCTAGAAATTCTAATATTCACACAATATAGTATAAGGATCCGCTAAACTTACATACGGTTTCCACTAAAATTTACTTTACATGGAAACAAAACCATGTTTTAGCACTTCATTAATCATGGAATAATCCATAAAGAGGCATTCAAAACGTCTTTGGTCTGCTCACAGCTCCTTTCAGACCTCAGTAGAAGAGTTGCCACTTTATTTTAGCCTGAAAGCTGAAAAATATCAAATCCCAAATGTATGTCCAAAACCGGCTCAATAAAGTTCTTATTTCGACCCACAATAGAAAAGCCTATGGGCCTTATGGCTGAAAAGACCAATTCTTTTTTTTCCTTCTTAACTTCAACCAACGTTTAACATAAATAAAAATAAAAAATGGCATCTTATTATAGAAAAACTCCCGAGCATTTTTTCTATATATACTACCAAGTAAAATAATTTTTATTTTGTAAAAATTGTACATCTCATGACATTCATTTTATAATTTAATATATTTATGTACATTATAAATATTTAGATCTTATCTTTTCACAAAATGATTTGTGTTTTAATCAGGCCCGGCCCTAGGCAAGTGCAGGGAGTGCTTTTGCACTGGGTCCCGCGTGGGTCCCGCATTTTTTTAACAATTTCATTATAGTTTTAGGATCCTGCATTTTCGAAATACTCTAAAAAAGACCCGAAATTTTGAAATTTGCAATATACACCACTATTTTTTAAAAAAATTTTAGTTTGGCACAGGCCCAATATTAGTTTGGGCCGGGCCTGGTTTTAATGCAATAGGATACGAGTACGACTATAGGAGTGACAAGAGAAACAAAGCCTAGTTACGTGTAAGAGATCAGAGATGTAAGGCGTAACTGGATCGTCCCGACTCCCGACACCAAGCTCTATGCCTGCGACCCAAATCAAATGACGTCCACCACTTCAACCCCGAGGAACGCCTCCCAAAAAAAAGCGGAAGCAGTTCGGAACTTTCTATGCACCATTATTTACGATTTAAGTATTATCTTTTTTGAGTTACCGATTAAAGTATTATTACAACGTCACTTATGATAATCTATACTATTCTTGCTACAAGACTCTCCTACAAGTATTATTACAGCTTAACTATGGACATGGCCCGGCCCGGCCCTTGTGCCAAAAGTGCATTTGCACAGGTCCAAATATTTTTGTGAAAAATTATGTTGTATTTTAGGGTATTTTCGTAAACTTTAGGGTCCTGTTTACAAATTTATATTGTTCATTTTTGCAAAATCAAAATTATTGCACTGGGCGAAACTATTGGGTCGGGTCTGACTATGGATAATCTTGATAAGTACACTGATGCCTCACTAAAATATTCATCTTGGTGTAGTTTAAATCCTTGCGTACAATTCATTTATAACTTTTACAACATCTATATGTTTCTGTTGTGAATCAAAGGCGAAAAGCAGATAAATAATTCGATTGAAATGAAATACCTTCTTCTAGGGTTTTTTTATAAACTCGTGTGATAATAATTATAACCCTAAAGAACCTTATATATACACCTAAAAAAATCCGATAAACTCAAGTGTACCGTACCATTTTTGGACCCATTGCATCATTGCCTGTTTTATGGCTGTCGTTTTACAGCGGTATCAGATTAAGAGTCACCTTGAACAACTGTTTATATGCTTCACATATTTTAAGTTTTTAACCAAATCAAAATATGTCTTATTCCAATTCATTTATCAACTATCAACTTTTGGTTTCCAAATCCTGATTTTTCTTATCTTTTCCTAAGAACCTAGTTACGTTAACTTAGAGCTACCATGTCACATACTCAAAATCATATACTATGAGACCGTAACATATGAATTTTTTTTCTGGCACTTTCAGCTTCATGATTTATATGGGCGGCATAAAAGGTTTAAGACCAGCTGGATATCTTTCAGCAATAGTTTATTGCTTTGCTTCTTTCTGATTTTGGGTGGATAAGATGGCCTAAGAAACTCTTTTTTTTTTTTTTTTAAATGGTCTAAGAAACTTAAATGTGTCGAATTCATAACAAAAGTAAGTAAGCAATGTAAGTGTGGTATGGCCAAAGGCAGAAGCATTGAGAATGAAAGAAGAGGAGAGTGGAGGAGTGGTCCATTACAGAATTGTTAATTAATGGAAAATCCTGACTTCTCTTTGCTTTTCTCTATTTTTGGTGGTCCACTTTCATGGAGAAACAGTCTAATTTGGGGGATTTTTAACTTGAGGAGCATACAAAATGTCTTATTCCTCTTGACTTCTATATACTGCTTTTAACTCTTAAAACTCTTTTCACATTCCTCAACATTGTATGTTTCTATGACTTCTACTAGTTAGGACATTTAAGATCAATAGCTTTTGTTCCTCTTTCTGACTCTATCGTTTTCACTCATTGTGAAAGAAAATTAAGTTTAGTCTAATTTAATGTTTAACAATTACAAGACTTACGTGCAATACGCTTCATCAAAGTCCGTTGTTATTTTGGCTTAATTAGCTCGGACTTTAAAAAAATTATCACCGGAGCCGACCAAGAAGGTTAGTAGGCCCCAGATTGACTTTTTGTGTACTAAGTATATACTCTCTGTCCCAAAATATAAGTTTTTTTTTTATGTATCTGGACTCAAAACATAACCAGATACATCAAAAAAAAAAACTTATATTTTGGGACAGAAAGAGTATTTATTATAAAAATGTGGGAACATAAGTAAATACTCCATCTGTTTCAGAAAACTTGATGTTTTAGGAAAAATGTGTTTGGATGTATCTGGATGTATCTGGATTGTTTTGAGTCCAGATACATTCAAATAATGTCCAGATTTATTTTCCTAAAACATCAAGTTTTCTGAAACAGAGGGAGTATTAGAAAAGTGGAATCAAAATATCAATAATGTTGAGATGATAGAACTAATTTTAATCATAGAAGTGTTTAGATTTAAGCCTAAATTTCATTGCAAATACACTGTTTTCTTAAGGGTTCTATTATATGTACTGATGTGTATCTTGTCGGCAATATTTATATAATTATATTTGTGTACTAATAAACTTTGAGTACTACAGTATATGCTTTGATGAAGTATGTGTATAGAGTATTGTCATAACGTAAACTATTTGGCAATGAATAACGACCAACATGCATGAGTAATGAAACTTGACTTAGACAAAGATAAACGATTGTCTGTGAGTATGGTCGTTTAAAGCCATCATATTAAATTAATGCTTCTGGCCAGTTTGGATTATCGACAAGGTTTAGAGAAAATCTTTGTCAATTAGCTACACTTCGTTTCCATCTCTACCCCACAATAATCAACCCCTTTGACAAAATCCCTTAGGTTCCTCCAGTGTCGGCAAATAATTGATCAGATCTCTATGTACATTTTACACACATTATACAGACTGATTAATTAAGGACTTGTACATATAGTCTCTATAATAGATGAATTAGCTGGCTTGTAAAACTTCGGCATTGCCTTTTTGCCCGTTTTAGGGCTGGCTTTTTTACAGCTATATATGATTATAAGTCACCTAGAATAACACATATTGATATATGGATGAAAGCATTATGATATTGTTTGTTTCTAAGCCTGAAGTTGACAAGAAAAAACACTACAACTACATCCGAGAAGAAGACTCCTACATGATAACGAGAGTTAGAGTTGTCCACTCACAAACCTTTTTTACCAATGCATATTCAGGAACATTTCAGGAAGTTGACTGCATACAATGACCCCACCAACCCACATTTTAACAAAGCCGACCATTCATACCGCCTAACATACCGTATATGCGATACATCGCTTGGAAATATTTATCTCTAAAAACCGAAGCAATATGTAAGAATTGTACCACCTTGTGTACTAAATACATAGAATAATGATGGTACATAATTAGGAAGCACCACCCGAGTTAGGAGATTCAAAAACATTGAATTAGATCTCCAGAAAGTTGAGGTACTTAGGAAGTTGTGTATGATATGAATGGTGAGACTCTACTTAACATGAGCCAATCTAAGTAAATTTGATCTTCTAATCTAATATGTTAATTCATCATGAACATCCTAGGATCATAATCTAGGATATTGTCTTAGATACAAAATATCTTCCACAACATGTTCGAATTTTTAAATCGTAAAATCTCGAGTAGCCAGATTCCACGAATAAATTAATAAAAGAATGTGTCTCTATTATTTGGTATCATCTATAGCACTTACTGTTGCATAGTAAGTAAAATAGTATGTTATAGAAAGCATAGATATTATTATTGTCCCCTTTTGCTTTTAAACTATTGTCGTAGTTAAAATATTATATTATTTACTTGTGAAATTAGTAACCGAATATTTCTCCCAATTTATTTTTATTACTCGTTAATGCCATGTGATGAGAAATTGTGGCCGGGGGCTTTTAAGAAAAGGAAATAAGAGATCAAAAGGTTGTGAAAACGACATACTTCCATTAAAAGAGTAAAACGACTGATAAGCCTCTCTCCGTTACGATGATCCATCCAAAGGCAAAGCATTTTGTTGTTTAGTCTCTGACCTTATTATTCCCTAATTACATACACCTCTTACTGAAAATTGGAATGCATCATGCGTTCTGAATAAACGCTAGCAACATCATCCACCAATCTAACGTTTGCCATAACATATATAAATCGAAGATTATTATTAATTAAGAGGTTTAAAATATCAGTCCGAGTGAATTTTTATACCCGAAAGGCTAAAAATATATATATGTAGTAGACCAATCTTTTGACAATTAACGGAATAGTGACAAATCAGATAGGTGTGTACTTGTGAGCTAGACGACTGAAAAAGGGTTTGTCGCTCGTACATACATAAAATGAAATGGTTTAGTGGGAACTTAGTATTTTGAAAGTTATTATTTGTTACCACAACATATCATAAACATAGTAATTCTATTACATCCAGATAGAACACTTGTACAAATCGATTTCATTTTAAGCTGAATATTTAATCGTGTTCGTAGTGAATAATGCGGCAAAAAAATCTCGTTATGTACTCAAGATCATTTAACAAGATTTCTGTAGAGAATATAAAACAATATGAAATTGCAGCAAACCACAAAATTACAAACTTTAGATCTGTAGTATTTTTCTTTTTGTTGCTATTTCAACAAACAGACAAACCACGAAGTTACAAAATGTAGATCTGTAGTATTATTGTTTTTGTTGGTTGGAGTTCTAATTCAATTTTTTAATATGAACCAAACGAAATACTCAACATTTTTCTACATATGTATAAGTATAACCAATCGATTTTTCATATAACCAAAAATTTATTAGAAATGGTTTTTGAAGGTAATGTAATGATATCATCGATTACCTTTTTGTCAGATATGATAGATAATAAATTTGAAATCTTTCATAGAAATGTTTTTTTGTCAGACCCGAAATTGATTTTACCTTAAAGAAATAAAATATTCTTTTTTAATTAAGAATTTTTGTGGGAAGTAGGCAGGGGACCATTTGGCGATAGGTAAACAGTTGGCTATTTAAACACCTTTCTCACCCCTCACCAGTCACCAACAATTGGACCCCACGCGCTATGTGGTCCCTACATCTTTTGTTTTTTACTTTTTTCATATATAAATTTATTTTCGCTAAAACGTTTTTAAAATTTATTGATATTTATTTTTTGGCTGTGTGTTGGGGTTAAATCCGTCCATCCACTCTCATTAAGCCGGCGGCTGTCAGCCTAAGTCTGAAAAAAATCTAGGACTGGTCCCCACGTTTTTATTTAATTTCTAATTTCTTTGTCGTATCTATGATTTTCTTCGGAAATAATTTTATTTTTTGTTCTCATCTTTTTCTTTATTTGGGGCTACATCAATCCACATGTACGGTTAGGATTCTCTTATCCCAAACGCATGCTATTGCTTTGGAGGGGACCATATGTGGTCCAGACTACGTCCTCGCGACGCGTGTCCTCTGTTTTTTGGCCCGCGAGTAGCGACGTGATTTATGGTCCCCCTTTCTCATTTCTTCACCACCGGCTATTTCCGGTTCATTGCTTTATCCCAGCAGGTTTTCTCTTCCGTCGCCGTTAATTAGAGGGAAACTAGCATTAATAATTTTTATTCTTCGCTTGTATTTTTTCTCTCTTCTAAATTGCCTAAAAACAACCATAAATCGCAATAAATATGGTCAAACTATATGCATCTAAAATAAAAGTATGTTGACACACAGCTTTTTTAAAAATCTGAGGTTGTGTTACTTTTGCGTCACGCTCCTCGGAGTGACGTCGACAGCACGCTCCAACATTTACGGGTTGGCTACGTATGGAGCATGCACAACGCATCATCTTAGAGACACGCTTAGCCTTGACAAACAATTAAATTAAATAAAAAATAGATAACATATACAAGCGGTAATAATCACTTTAAGCATCGGTGCTAAAGCACACGTGGCATCTTTCTTCTTTTCTTGTTTTTTTCATAATAATTTGTTTTTTCCATAACAACTTCAAAGATACACAAATTTTAGAACAAGTTTTTCTATCTTTTTGTCCTCATTTGCCTTTTTTTTTGTTTTGTTTTTGCAAACCCAAGTTTTAGAACAAGTTTATGTTCTCTCTTTTTCATCCTCTTCTTCCATAACGTTTCAAAGAATTATAGCTTTTTCTTCCCATAATAGTTTTGACGAATAATTTGATAAATTTTTTGAGAAAACATTTAAGCAAATAATCAAACATATGCGAGAATATATAAAAAAAAAAAAAAATTGAAAATAGTCAAGATTTCGACTGAGTATTTCTTTTGGTTTATAATTTTGATATACATGTTTAAAATATTTGTATCTTGTATGTTTTAAATGCAATGTATTTAATGTTTTGCTCTTAAATAAAATTAAAACTAAAATTAAAATAATTTTTTTTAAGCATCCAAAATAAGAATCTTCTATTGGAGCAAAATATAACAGAAGATTCTTAATAGAGATACTTAACATAAATTTAGTAATAACAAATATATAAGCATTCCAACTAAGAATCATGCATTGCGCATCCCTGACACTTAGTTTGTGATGGCTTACTATTTATTGAGTTATATATATGATTTGTTAGTTTTTCTGTCACTATCCTTTGTATCCAACGAACTTAAATAAACCTAATTAATTATGAGTCACTTGTAGAATATTCAATGGATAATGGAGAGTTTTTAATTTTCTAAACTCTTCAAAAAAAACAAACTAAACTAAAAAGACTGAAAAAATCAACACAAAGTCCAACGATAGAATCTCTTTCGAATAGAAGTATAGAACCAAAAAAGGGCAGAAGAGAAGAGAGATACGCATGAAAGGGTGGTGGAGCGGGACTGCAGGAGACAAATCAAAGAGAAAATTAGAGCATTCGACGCCGACGCCAAAAACATTAGCCGTGGTCAAGAAAATACTTGTTCTCAGGCATTTGTTTTTAGATTTTGAAGATTACAATAAAATGGGACAATGCTAATAAAGTAATAAACATATATACATATACAACAAGGAAACTCCATATGACTTATCTTTTGGTTTTTAATTTTTTCATGTAATTATACGATTACTGTGGTTCACGTTAATATAGATACTGCACATGTTACCTAAAAGAAAACTGTTGATTACACCGGTGATCTTGTAATCTGATTAACTTCACCATCCTTTTACTACAAGTAGATAAAACTTAAAATTTTAGTATCAGATTTACAGTACGTATGATATTCACGCGGGTCGTGCATGTTTCAATTTAGAGTTTCACACGTGTGGTTATGGACAACCTCGGCCTTTTCTAGTTGAGTAAGACATGTGGCTCGACCTTTACAACCGTTATGAATAAAATAATTTTATTTGCGGAATCATTGGACCATTAGTGGACACATTTAAGTTGTTGCTTGAAATTATGTTACTATCAAGCACATAATATGATTTTGATAACATCGTATATTATATTATCCAAAAAAAAGAAAGATAACATATAGTATAATGGTACAACTATTTAAAATAATTTAAATTTTATAAATTACTTAGCAATCTTGTAGAAAACCTATACAGTCGTCGATGATATTAAAGGTTCACATTCCAGCAAAATAGGACATGCACACATGTATAAATTAACAATAAGTAACACAACCTCAGATTTTAATTAAAAAATCTATGGTTTCGGATTATAATCAAAATGGATTTACATGCACACATGTATAAACAATAACATTAATTTAAATGAATTTGCATGTTTACAGTCAAGAAAAACCTATATATAAATGAAGATAGAAAACAACATGAATTTATAATATATATTTTCGTTGTTCTTAAGAACGATCTTATTGTTCGTGATATACATTAGACTTACCGAAGTAAATTGGCTGGCCTAGTCTAGGTTTATGGTTTGATCAAGACTACCTTTAAACTTCAGTACCTTGCCATCTAACCAAGCTACTTATCTAAGTTTATGGTTTGATCACTCCCACGAATCTTCTCGATGGTATCTCGATGATCTGTTTTGTTGTCTATGTTTTGTCTATTAATGTTGTAATGATCTCGTCATTTCTCAGACTTGTATCTCACCATCTCCCTTTTATTTTATAGATTGTACTTCAAATGATATCTCTACAATATATTTCATTAAATACAAAAAACTGTGACAGAAAAAAAACAAAGGAAAAAGAGATAGTAACAACTAATGAGAAAAAGAAAGGGAGATAGTAACAAACTAACAACTGTTAAATTTTCTAGTGATTTAAAATTGTTCAGCTATTCGTTGTTGTTAGTCGCTATCGCTAATGATAAATAAAACAAGTGTGTATAAAACAAGTAAGATTTATAAATTAATAAGCCCTTTAACAAAAAAAAAAAAAGATTTATAAATTAAAAAGGTGAAGGCGTAAAGTAAAAAATATAAGTATGTTTGTAACAAATACACCGCAAGGTCCAGCAGTAAAATATGAAACTGAGGCACACGCGCTTCTTCACCTAGATACGTTGCGTCTGGAAACACAACACGTAGCAACTTTGATTTAAAAAAAGGAAATATATTTAATATTCTCAACAGTTGAGAGAGGCAAAGACCTTGCTTTGCCGTCCGATCTCAATGAATCCAGTCGCCACTAACAATGTACGACTCAGATTAGTACATGGCGACCTACTTTCTTTAATTATCTTTTTGTCGTGACCTAATCTTTCTATTTTTTTTCATTAGTCACTAATTTTTATGTTTATTTGTAGTCTGTATGTGGACCACAGTGATTGGAAAAGAAGAAACCTTTTCGTGGTGGGTAAAAACCATTTTTGTCAACCACAAATAAACTTATATTTCAAACGCAACATTTGTACTGATAATCTAAAACTTTTTCTTAAATATTTCCGGAAATATTGAAAGGTTAATATTTGGTGCAAGTGTTCTTTCTTTCCCACAATATCAATAGAAGAAAAAACTTAAATTAGGCTATCTTATACAAAAAGTTATAAAAAAAAATTGTTTTTTTTGGGTCAGAAAGGTTTAAACACTTAATCGCTTGAATCAAGAATAGGTTAATAGGTGACCATTAATTTAGTTACATGTTTGATTTTTTTGAATGTTTTTTTCTAAAAAAATAAAAAATTACTACGATAAAAACTTATTTTTTTTTTAAAAAAAACTACTGGTTTAGATCTCCAGACCAGTTTAAGAATATATGCTGTTGTCAACAAAAAAAAAAAAACAAGTGAAAATATTTTCATGCAATAATGAATATCTCTGGCTTTGAGTTTTATTTGTTCAATACTTTCTTGTGACTTTGTTTGATCACTTGATTTCTCAAATAGTTTTTTTTTTTTTTTTTTTTTTTTTTTTACCTGNGGTGATCCTTATAAAGATTAATTACACGAATCCCACGATTCTTACCATTTAAAGTAGCTCGGATGGCCAAAGTGATTTAAATCTAGGTGGCAGAAGTTACAGCTGTGAACTCTGTACCATTGGACCACGGGGCTTTGATTTCTCGAATAGTTTCAAAATACTTTTCTGTACTTTATTTAATTAGCAATTTCAAAATATTTAATAAACAAATCATACTATATGAGAATAAAAGCAAACAAAAAATATGTGAGATGTCTTTTTTTTTTACAACATGAGAGAAATTGTATTATTGATTCCATATTTACCAAACAAGAAAATAATCTATCGTGGGAGAAATGGTAAATTGTAAATATCGGAATAAAAAAATAAAATTTTATTGTAATTATTGATTCCCTAGAATTCCATATTTACCAAATAATTTGATAATTAATCTTAAAAAAAAAAGAATAAATATCGGAATAAATGGTCTTCTCTCGTCCGTCTCGATCTCTCAGCTCTGTGCAGTCTGCAGACACCCACATATATATCAGATATACACACACACACAGAGATACACCACAAGGCACAACCATTTTTTCTGTCCCTTTTCCGATTAAATTAAAAGAGAAATATACAAAAAAGTTTCTGTGGATTGATATAATTGAAACATGAAACAATCGTCATAGAAGCAGAGATTCACCTTCTCCCCCTTTCTTTATCTTTCCCTCTCACAAACAGGAAAATTCGAAAAAAAAAAAATCAAATACAAAAGAAAAGAACCACCAAAACGATGGCGTTTCATCACAATCACCTCTCTCAGGACCTCTCCTTCAATCATTTCACCGACCAACACCAACCTCCTCCTCCTCCGCCTCCGCCACAACAGCTGCAACAGCAACAGCAACAGCAACATTTCCAGGAAGCACCGCCTCCTAACTGGCTGAACACGGCTCTTCTCCGCTCCGATAACAATTTCCTTAACCTCCACACAGCCACCGCCAACACTACCGCCGCAAGCACCTCCGACTCTCCTTCCTCCGCCGCTGCCGCCGCCGCTAATCAGTGGCTATCCCGTTCCTCCTCCTCCTTCCTCCAACGAACCGGCAGCAACAACAACAACAACAACGCCGCCGCCTCCGGTGCAGCCGTCGTCGGAGACGTCATCGACGACGTAAACGGAGGAGCGGAGCCGATGATCGGCGGGGAGATGAAGAGCGGCGACAACAAGAACGACGGAGGAGCTGCAGCGGCGGAGGGCGTCGTGAGCTGGCAGAATGCGAGGCACAAGGCGGAGATCCTCTCGCATCCGCTCTACGAGCAGCTCTTGTCGGCGCACGTCGCGTGTCTAAGGATCGCAACGCCTGTCGATCAACTGCCGAGGATTGACGCCCAGCTTGCGCAGTCGCAGCACGTCGTCGCTAAATACTCCGCTTTAGGCGCCGGCCAAGGACTCGTCGTCGACGACAAGGAGCTTGACCAGTTCATGGTAACTTTCTTTTGCAAGTACTCATTTTTTCTCTTTAGCTTGTTCTTATACTAGTTTACAATTGACCAATTTTTGTTAAGAATAATTTTAAATTAACTTAGAGAAGAATTAAAAGGCATACAGTATATGCCTTGTACTCTTGTACACTGTCTCGATTTACGATTCGGATTAAGCTTTCTTGAGTTTGAAAGCTTGGTTCGGTTTTGGGGATAAACAATGGCGAAGCCGAAATTTTACATTATCTTGACTGGTGGGACCAGAAAAAAAAAAGAAAATTTGAAACATTAATCGTAGTTACAGAGACAGTCTTCTTCTGGAATTTATGTAAGGGAGATTTTCAAATTTTATTCTCCCTCTTTTCAATGAGCTATTCCAAATTTATTTCATGTATTTGATTTACATGAAACGCAGACGCATTATGTGCTGCTTCTGTGTTCTTTCAAAGAGCAATTGCAACAACACGTGCGTGTTCACGCGATGGAAGCTGTGATGGCTTGCTGGGAGATTGAGCAATCTCTTCAAAGCTTAACTGGTGAGAATTGTCCATTTCTCATCATTATGAGTTGCTACATGAGTCTAGTAATGTTGTTAGTGTTACATTGACATTGACAAAACCATGTGTTTGTTGGTGAGATAGGAGTGTCTCCCGGGGAAGGCATGGGAGCAACAATGTCGGATGATGAAGATGAACAAGTAGAGAGCGATGCTAATATGTTCGATGGGGGATTAGATGTGTTGGGGTTTGGTCCTCTGATTCCTACTGAGAGCGAGAGATCTTTAATGGAACGAGTAAGACAAGAACTCAAACATGAACTTAAACAGGTAATATGCAAAACTGATCAATCAAGAACTTGTTCTTTGATCTTCTTCTGTTTTTATTTTTTACATGAATGATGTTAACAATGAAGAATCTTCATTTGTTTTGGTGTGAAAAGGGTTACAAGGAGAAGATAGTAGACATAAGAGAGGAGATACTGAGGAAGAGAAGAGCTGGCAAGTTACCAGGAGACACCACCTCTGTTCTCAAAGCATGGTGGCAATCTCATTCCAAATGGCCTTACCCTACTGTGAGCTCTCTCTTTCTCTCTCTCTCTCTCTCTCTCACTCATACCAATTCTCTTTCTAACTTGAAACCTCCAAGCAATAACAGTGAGACATTAATTTGCAGGAGGAAGATAAAGCGAGGTTGGTGCAGGAGACAGGTTTGCAGCTAAAGCAGATAAACAATTGGTTCATCAATCAGAGAAAGAGAAACTGGCACAGCAACCCCTCTTCTTCCACTGTCTTGAAGAACAAACGCAAAAGGTATACTATTTATATCGTCTTAAAATCATATCCGATTAAAAACTTTTCGGTCCGACTCAAAAAGCCTGAAACTTGGTTTGGATGAAAGTAATGCAGGTGACAACAGCGGAAGGGAGCGTTTCACGTAGTATGAAGTGAATTGGGAGCTGGATTGGGATGGAATTGAATCAGCAGGGTTTAGGGGTTAAAGTTGAGAGAAAAAAAGAAGTTGGGGCTATACAGAGAGAGGGGACAGTATTAGAAAGTAACTTTTTGTGCAATTACATCATAGTACGTAGTTTGGTTATGTGATGGTGATGCCCATATATTCATTAGTACTAGTACACAAACCCCCCCAAAAAAAAAAAAAAAAAATGAAAAAAGGAGATTCAGGCTTTTGTTTAATGTTTATTCCTTTCTAATGGTGTTGTTTGTCTGCCTGAGTTTTACTATGAACCATCAGGTAATCATCATCGTAATATCTTGTGGATAAGATAGTGAGCCGATAGCACTGGGATGCACAGTTTATATAATTGTTTTTTCCCCTTAAATACAGTGGCTTTTCGTTAAATTGCATAAAGAATATTACTCCTCCAAGCACCCAAAATATTGGGAAAAAAAGTTAGTCAAAATGTGGTAAATATTACATTCAATCACACTACTATGGTTGTGTTGTGTTGGTTCCGCAATAACCATATCACCATTCGAACAAGTATCGACCTTAGTGGTATTGGCTCGATAAGCACAAGACAAGACAAAACAAAACATATACCCCATCTTAGATAGCTACTATAGGTTGCTGGGGTACTTTTACCATTTAATGTTCTGAAACGTGTTGCTTTTTAGTCAATTGTTACCCTTATCTTTTTGTCACGTTTGTGACTGATGCTCACAAGTTCCAGGAAAGTTTTCGACAAGATTTTTCTATATCGGACACGGGTTGTTTGTGCACCAATTGAATGCTGAAATATGTACACATAAACAAATGATTGTGGCGGCCTCTATACTGAAGATAGCCAAAGTGCAAAGATGAACAACATATTCAGAGTTAAAGGAGGTTCAGCTTCAATTGGTCGTATATTATATAGTTGGTGAAGATCAAAGGAAGTTCAAAGTTAAAAGCTAAAACCATGGTGGATTTTCTGTTTAAGTTACGTTGAAGCATCACTGAAAAAATAGTTTAGCTATTTCAGATGAGTTTAGACAATTTAGACCATATATATAAGATGTAACATATATTGCATTTTACAAGTCTTGGAGAGGAACATATGAATTTGGAGTGATTAAATAGGTTTGTGAGACAGATTAATTTCCAAATGCAAAAAGAATCAATGCGAGCAGACTATGGATTGAGTTTTATGAGTTATGACGATGTGATGACTAGATATCCCCGGCCACCCCCGACAAGCTTTATCTTTGATTTCATATTGCTATATGTTTAGTCCCTCGTCTTCTCAAAAACCAATCTTCCCATCACAAGAACAAGCCAACGGTAAGCATTCATATGGAAGATTAGAAACCCAATCCATGATTGTCTATGGTTATGGTTAGTTCGTAGAATAAAGATTCTTACATTTGCTTCTTCTTTTTTTTGTTAGCTTCATTTATATCCAATTTGCTTGTTTTGCTTAGTCGTAACATATTATTGTGTATTACTGTATTAGTTCATAAACCTTAAATTGTTGCTTATCCTTTATACGTATTTCGTTGAGAAATTTTAAACCTGAAAATAATTTTTAGAATAACACCAAGTGTTCTTGGCTGTTTTGACTCTTGGTGTGAACCTAGTCATGACAAAAATGTTGTTCCGCATCAAGAAATGGAGGCAAGAGATTAAAGTCCTCGAGGCTAGCTAATGACACATGAACCTTAGAGATACTAGAATACTCTTATGTTAAATGGATTTAAGGTAATGCAGATGGAAGCAAATGGATTTATAAATTCAAATATAATGAAGATGGATCAATTGAGCATCAAAAAACTTGGAAGTAAGTAACAAGGGGAAGATATTAAATCGACATTTGCACTTGCGGCCAAAAGGACTATGCGTTTTGATTATTTATTATTCAAACTGTGCGTTTATCATTTGTTATATACACCAACTTAAATAAAAAAATATCATTAGTTTTAGATATGTGTGTATCTCAGTTAGATAGGTACAAGCATATTGGAGTATTTGGGATAACCAAGTAAATAAATAAATTCAAATACTCTAAAGCGATCGAACATCAAGTTATAGTGACCTAATTAAATACGAAATTATTATAACCCCTTTGTATCTTTGTATTAACATAAATGATACGATCAATTAAAAAAAAAAAAAATTACAAAAAAGAGGTAAAAAATATCACACTTTTATAACAAGCGGAGCCACAAACCTCTCCGGCGAAGGATTTTCGCCGCCGTCGTCAAAATTAAGACTGTAGTTTTTGAGATCGTACGAGAAATCTACATCCCTCTTCATCTTCTTCCTGCCATTGCTAAAGCTTCTTATAAAGTTTTTCCACTTTGGCCCCGCGATTTTCTCAGAAACCTCCTTTAGCCCCTTGAGTTTCCTGCTCCCCCAGTTTTCTCCTCTTTCCTCCTGCAAACTACCGCTCCAGCCACAGCCACCACCTCTCCGCCATCGGTTTACACTGAAATTACGGAAATAGCCACACCCGCAAAACGCCGCCGTTTCTTCGTAGTCATCTGAGAGTAGAAGATTCTCTTGATCTGTGGCCATTGATAAAACAGAGAGGAGCGTTCGCTTGGAGAAGGAAGAGTCTCGAACAATAATTATAAGACATATATATACGGCGCTGAATGAGATTGGGCCACGTGGCGTCTCGACCGTTGGATGATACACTTGGTGGGGTCTCTCGTTGGACTGTTATTTCGCAAGGCGTGACAGTGATGTGAGCGGAGCAAAATGGTATCGCTGGCTAATCATGAAAGACAGCTGTGAAGGCGGGAGCGAAACGGTTGCTTTTTTTTTTTGTTTTGTTTCTTCTTTTGTCTTTAAGGATAATTATGAAATGATTTATTGATAATATTTTGTTGCGTTATCTGAAAAGTGAAAGTTGTCTACGATTATTATTCTATGAAAATGAGTTTCTGTGATTATTTTTAAAACAGTGTATGATTTGTATTAAAGCTAGATTAGTATATTATGTGAACACACAAAAATCAACAAATATCAAAACTGACTTTACATATGAATATGATTTTGAAATGAATATTTTGGTTTATGATAATATTATAACATATAATAATATATGATTATTTAACTGATTTTTTTTTTTATTAATTAAGTGATACCAGATTCGGAGGAACCAAAATCAACGCATTCACATCGGCGTTCATCAGAGAAGCCAGCGCGAGGAACATCACTCGAGTGTCGTCGGTGGTTCCGTTCGGCGCATGTTTCAGCACGCAGAACGTCGGCGCATGTTTCAGCACGCAGAACGTCGGCGTCACGCGCCTGGGATACGCCGTGCCGGAGATCCAGCCTGTGCTGCAGAACAACGACGTTTTTTGGAGGATCTTCGGAACTAACTCGCTGGTGAACGTCAGAAATGACGTTAAGGTTTCGTTGCCGGATTCATTGAGTATTTTGATTTCACAAAGGAGACAAGGTTCAGATTCATCACCAACAACATTAAGATTTTCTGTATTTGTCAAAATAATGCCAACCGCATTTTGGAGTTTCATCATCAAAATGATAGCCAGTAAAAAGTATATGCAGGGGGGACATAACAGATTTTATCTGTTAGCCTATAAGACTTCCGAATAGAAAATGGTTACTATCCACTCCTTCATCGAAATTGTTTCAATTTCCTGTATTTGCTCAAACGGTTGTATGGAGAATGTTTTTGTATCTTGTAAACTCATGATATCAATATATTTTGATTTGTCGAAAAAACAAAATTAAGTGAAACTGAATTATGATATATAATATTAATTATATGATGAATATGAAGTGAAAAGTGAAAATATATGTTTGTTGACTTTTTTCCGCAGTATCTGTTTTAATCCGTATAATTATTTACCATATTATGGTATTTTTATCAGTATTAAATACCACATTTTTTTAAAAAGGGGTAAACGTAATCATTCAATAACTATATAAATGTTCCATCCAACAACACCCAGTTTTTAATAGTGTATTTACAATCGGCTATGAAAGAATTCTAGATTATGACTTGATTCAAAGGTATTGAGTTTTATCACCTAATAAAGTACATAATACTCTCTACTTTATATTGGTTTACAAGTTATTAAAAAGACAGAATGATAACCACTAGACAGAGTAGTAACTAATAAGACTGATAATAGTATTAATAAGTAAGACAAAAAATTATAAGTTAGCAGGCTGGCAAATGATGATTAGCCGTTGGGTTAAAAGCAAAAAAGGTGTCGAGATTTGTTAAACCAACCAAGTCGCAGTATATAAATTGCTATCCATGTTGTCCAATCTTAGCTATAACGATGACTCACTAGTCACTAATCAGTAAATCACCCTTATTATGTTTTTGTCCTACTAACGTCATAACAAAGATTGCATTAGGATAATGGACATGACATTTTTTCTGATTAAATAAATACTCAACCCAGTCTAGAGCAAGTGGATCTTGCGATTTTACATGTAACAAATGAAAAACTCTTACAAAACTTGACTAAACCACTCTATTAAGAAATAGCGGTATTCTAAAAAGAATATAAATTATAAGCCTGTGATAAATTTTGATAAACGAGAAATGTCCATCACAGCTCAGAAATATAAATCACACGATAATGACAAGATGTATAGAGATACGGCCTTAAATTGTAGAAAATGTGCGTCGCTAAATTATTTTTGAATACTCCAACACATACCTTAAAAATTAAATCAATATCTTTCTATACGAAATCAACTCACTTTATTGATAAAAAGAAACGGTCACTTTCATTGCTTGACAAGTAAGCTCGAGTAGACATTGAAGCCACCAAAATATCTCCTTAGAAAAGGAAATCGAAGAACAATGCTTTGCAAGAAAATCTGGGAATGAAACGAAAAGTAGGATGAATAATTGGCTAAATTGTGTTAATTTAAATGAGAGTTGGTACTTGGTACCAAGATGCAACCACAGGCCTTCTCGATCTCGGGATACACCGACCCTTCACTGAATAACCAACAATTTCGGGGATCAAAATCAAAGAAGATACACTAAAATTAAACCAATATGTATTGTCTATTCAACTTATAGATTGAGTTTTTAATTTATAAATAATGTATGTGAGTTCATATATCAGCTTGTTTATACTAATAAATAGTTAAATACACTATTTCTGAGTTAATATATTTCCCAGTCTATATATTAGGCCTCTCTACTTATCCTATTACTTTCCCAGGTATTGTAAACTCAAATTTTGTTTATACTAATTGTTATTCTTTACATGTCCATATCCAGATTCATGAACCAATATGATTTCTTTGTTGGCTTCGATTGATTTTTGCCCATACGATCAGTGTCCCCATATTGTCATCTACCAGCTAATAATACGACAAGGGTTCCGTAATAACAGAACCTGAAGATGGAATCAAACCAACTGAAATTGATTTTAACCCAATCCTCTCCGGATAAGAGCAGAGCAGGACAGGTACAGAGTATAATACTCTATCCGAAGCAGAAAATTTCAACTAAATGTTGTTGGGCCCACTCGCAAGTAGGACCCTCCAAAAATAGGCGTATGCCACTTGGCGTGGAGAGCACACGGTATTCTTTAGTAAAAGGCGAAAGAATAGTTCGCTTTGTGCTCACCACATGGCTGCGTGGTTTTAACGAGAGGGACGAGACCTTTATTTATACTACAACTTCTGCTGCTAACTAGTCCCAGGTTTCCGATGTGGGACTCTGAAACTAAATAGACGGGAAAAAAAGCGCTGCTGATTTAAACTTCGTGGACTTCAATGGGCCTGACATAAGATTGGGCTAAATATCCGAATGAAAACCAGTAACTTATCCGCACGAAATCAATAATTTTATTTTATTTTTAATCAACAATAAAATAAATCTAATCAATGTGAAATCTTTCAGTTATAGAGAGCTCATAATGTTTTTGAAATGTTACCAAATACTAGAAAATATTTTCTCTATTATAAATGAAAAAATCTATATGTATGGAATTTATAGTTTTCTGTTATCAATATTTTGCTCTTAAAAAGATTTAACCCAATCGTATATATTAACTAATTAAGTACATAGAAATAAATTATTCCTCTGAAAAATCTGTCTATGAGACTATGACTCTATATAAGAAAAGGGAATATATAAAATGGTACAATAATATTTATAACTAAATATAATTATTAATAAACTAAAATATGAGTAAACAATTACCACTTGCAACAATATTTGCCAATTGACCAATTTAAACATTCGACAAAAGAAGTAAAAGACCACATAACATTCAACTAAAAAGGGTGTATAGCTGTCTAAATTGTGTAAATTGAGCTAGTCTTGTTCAATGTTGAATGTGTTATTTTAAAATCCCCCAAAAATAAAAATTGTGTAACTTTCTTGGAAATGGGCTGAGTGGCTGACATTTATAATTACTCGTTTTTGTGAAGAGGTTTCTCTGAAAAGAGAATGTCTATATAAGTAATCACAAAACCAGAAAAAAAAATACGCCACTGAGTCCTTGTGAATCTTTCACAAATCTCTCGAAAATCGGGGAAAACCAAAACGACCAAAATCCCTAGAGAGATGTACAAGGTTGCAAGAGCGTCAGAGTATTTAGCGATCACCGGTGCCGGGATCGAAGACATCAAGCTCGCCAAGAAGTCATGGGTGTTTCCATGGCAATCCTGCACAGTCTTCGACGTTTCTCCGGTCAACTACACTTTCAAAGTCCAGGCCATGAGCGCCGAGAAGCTCCCTTTCGTCCTCCCCGCCGTCTTCACCATCGGCCCTCGCGTCGAGAACTCCGAAGCGCTGATCCTCTACGCTAGGCTCATTTCTCCTCACGGCAAACAATCCAATCACGTCAATGAGCTCGTGGAAGGTGTCATCGAAGGAGAGACTCGTGTCCTCGCTGCTTCCATGACCATGGAAGAGATCTTCAAAGGTAACCCAGTCATTTCATACAATTTGGTTAAAGAGTCTTTGATTCAGTGTCAAATTGGATTGAGTCAAGTTGTTGAAACAGTTTCAGTTTAGAGCTTTATGTTCCAAAGAAATGCTCGCTTTGACTGGTATGTCAGATGAAATTAATGAATAAAAAATTGGTCAAAAATTATGAAAAGCTAAAAGTTAGTTATAGTAGATTAATCAAGGGATTTTTTCTTTTCTAGTTATATTTTTAACAGGCTAATTTGTTAAACACATTTTGCTGAAAGAGTTCATTCTATTTTATGGATTTGAAGGGACCAAGGAGTTTAAGAAGGAGGTGTTTGATAAGGTACAACTAGAGCTAGACCAGTTCGGTCTGATAATCTACAACGCCAACGTGAAGCAGCTCGTTGACGTGCCTGGACATGAATACTTCTCGTACTTGGGCCAGAAAACGCAAATGGAAGCAGCCAATCAAGCCAGGATCGATGTGTCCGAGGCCAAGATGAAAGGAGAGATCGGTGCTAAAGAAAGAAGCGGTCTTACGGTGCAGAACGCAGCGAAGATCGACGCGGAGTCAAAGATCATATTGATGCAGAGGCAAGGACAAGGGACAAAAGAGGAGATCAAAGTGAAGACTGAGATTAAAGTGTTTGAGAATCAGAAGGAAGCTGATGTGGCTAAGGCCAATGCTGAGCTGGCGATGAAGAAAGCTGCTTGGACTAAAGATGCTCAGGTTGCTGAAGTTGAAGCAACCAAAGCAGTGGCTTTGAGAGAAGCTGAGCTTCAGACTCAGGTCGAGAAAATGAATGCCTTGACTCGCACGGAGAAGCTTAAAGCTGAGTTCCTTAGCAAAGCCAGTGTTGAGTATGAAACAAAGGTTCAAGAAGCAAATTGGGAGTTATATAACAAGCAGAAGCAAGCAGAGGCGGTTCTATACGAGAAGCAGAAGGAAGCCGAGGCGCAGAGAGCTGCAGCAGACGCAGCGTTTTACTCAAAGCAGAGAGAAGCAGAGGGGCTTGTGGCTTTAGCAAGTGCTCAAGGGACTTATCTGAGGACACTCCTGGACGCTCTTCAGAATGATTATTCTGCGCTTAGAGACTTCTTGATGATTAACAATGGAGCTTATCTAGAGATCGCTAAGACCAATGCGATTGCGGTTAGAGACTTGCAGCCCAAGATTAGCGTTTGGAACCACGGTGGAGAACAGGGGATTAGTGGTGGTGGTGGTGGTGGTGGGAATGCTATGAAGGATATAGCTGGACTTTACAAGATGTTGCCTCCGGTTCTTGATACGGTTTATGAGCAGACCGGGATGCAGCCACCGGCTTGGATCGGTACTCTAAACAAGTAACGCTGAGGTTTGGATAGTGGCATGGTTTGTTCGTTTACTTGTGGTTAAAGATACACCCATATTATTTTGTATTTTATGATTCGGTGAAGAAATTTGGCATTTTGTCAAGTGTTTGAACTTTGAAGTGTGCTATTTTAATCTATTTTCATTTTTCCTCTGATTTTTTTTTTTTTTTTTAAATGAAGTTATTCTTGGCATTTGTTGTTAGTAGAGAGACCAGTTCTGGATTGGAGAAGTAAATTATTAGACAAAGGTTGTTTGAAAAGCTATATATATGTTACATGAACAACGACAATGTATTTTGAAAGGAAATGGGCAACAGAATAGATTAGATTATTTACTCAAAGTGAACTGTTTCCTCTCTCTCTCTATGAACCCCAGTTTGGAATGTTTGCCGTGGCTTCGTTCACCATCTTCACTAATGTTACCTGCCAATACATCAATGAAGAAAAAACTCAGCTGTGTTCGTAATCAATCATATGTAGGTAATGTGTTTTGAGAAAAAAACAAGGCAGGACATGTAAAAACATACCACACTCTGTGCAACACCAGGTGGAGGCATTGTAAGGTTCCTTGGTGGTGGTGAGCTATCATACGATCTTTTGTCAAATCTCCATTCTCCAACTTTACCATAGGTTAACTTACCCTGAAATCACCACAACACACTCCTCTAATCAAATTTCAAATCATGTACCATGCCAATCTCAATAATCAAGTCCTCAAGTTTGCGTTCTACTGTTCTCAAATCATAATCAGGATTTGAAATCTTACCTTCATATCAAAGTCACATCCATAAGTGTAGTGTATGATGTACTTGTCACCAACCTCTGTATCCCATGGAGGCTGAAATTCATTACCACAAACACGACTCCATCATCACTTTTAGTCATTGCATCGCTAGGTTCAGGCCATTACTATTTTTACCTGAATCATGAAGTCTTTGTGTAGAACATTGCTAACACCATGCAATGCAGATGAGACAGCATAAGCATACCTACACACAGAGAAAAGTTGCTGTCAACAAGTCCACTCCAATCAACAATCAATGTAAAAACTCTTCAATTCTTTTATGAAACGATTTATTACATTTCAAGAACCCATCCAAAAGCTTTGTCTGCTTCAGGATCCTTCTTCATAGCCAAAGAAACATTCATCCAAGTCGGAGCAATCTTTTTCAGAGCTTCCTGAAAAAAACCATAACATCTAAAATCTTTAAATGGACCTGATCCTTTCTATGCAACGACAAGTTCAGAAGAAAAGAAGGAAAACAGACCTTCCCAACAATGACAGGAGAGTTTCCAATCGGATCAATATTGGTCACAGGCCCTTTCTCTTCTGGATAATACTTCATCAACACTTTCTCATACTTTTTCGGTTCGATGTAGAAGAAAGGAAACGCAGCTCCAAACCCATCTTTAGCTAGGTTTGGTATAGGTTTCACAATCAAGTGATCAGGCTCTGACATCAGAATATAACTACACACAACCAAAACAACATTTCAGTAACAAAAAATCTTCCAAGAAAAAACTGTAAAAATCAAAGCTTTCTCACTCTTCTTTAATGTCTGCTTGTTGAAGCCATTGCACAAATGCCCAAGGCCTGTTTAGCACTACATAACCCTGTGATTTAAAAAAATCTCACTCAAAACAATGTTTGACTTTGTGAAATAAAACAAAAATTCGATGGATTTCAATTGACCTGATCCACCCCAGCGGGTAAAGGCTGAGCAACGAAAGTGGGGATCTCATCCATATACTTATCGGGTTTGCCGGAATGCAAGATCCGGGTATACCCACCCATTTCGGAGCCGGGTCCGGCGGAAGCCTTGATCTTTTTGAACCAGTAGTACATGACTCTGCATTGCCACGTGTTGTAGACGGAGTCAGACGCCGTCACGGCTATGTGGAAGAGTCTGGGCTTCCTCTTTTCGGTGCCTCGGATTCTGGATCCGCCGCGAGGCAATTCGATGACTGGGTCAACGGAGAATTCGGAGGAGGAAGAAGATCGGCCGGGAAAGCCTTGCTTGAGAGGAGCATTGGCGGAGATGATGATGTTGTATGTGATTAGAGCGACGGAGAGGGTTATGAGTAGTGGGTAAAACAGAGTTCCACTGCAACCCATGCTTCAGAGATGGAGATGTGGAAGAGAGCTGAGTTTCTTCAAAGTCGTCGTCTTCTTCTCTAGTAGTTGTAGTTGGTGATGATAGTTTTTTTCTTTTTTTTTTTGGCTTTTTGTTTATCTGCTTACTTTTCTTACTATTTTCACTGTTGTGAAATTGCGGTTTATGCCGATTCTTTTCTAGATGCTGAAATTAAACGTGTTGTTATCAAGTAGGAATGTAGGATTAAGGGGTTTTACTTTAGATATTCTTTAGCGGTATCCAATTATAGTTTGATTTTGATCGACTGTTAATCCAATGGCAATTATAGTTTGATTATAGTTTTAATTGAACTTTTGATGTAGTTTTTCAATATCCAAATTTATAACTTTTAATGTTATAAATTGTAACTAGGGGTATGGTTACAATTTGGTTCACTTGTTATATGAACTGCATTAATGTCAAATTCTCATTTATTATTAACATACACATTTATATGGGTATGGTTTTTTTTAGCACTTTTTAAATGAATGTTTCTATCCAATATTCATTGATGATAGTTTTTTCAGTATTTCAGTTCGTATTTATCTAATGAACGCCTAACTTTAAGTTACTCCGATTAAACATTTTAAACGCCGAATCGCCTACCCGGTTAAGGGCGCTAGCAATCGGTCGGTTCGATTCAGTTAAAATGCTTTCTCTCTCAATTGTTTTATTTTACTCTCCACAGTCCACACACAAAACATTTTGGAAAATGGCGTCTATGTGCCTCTCTCTCCACCAAACCCTAAACCTAAACCCCTCGGCGGCTCCCAGAGCAAGACCACTCACCCTCTCCTTCCCCAGATCCACCTCCGTCTCGATCCGCCCCTCAACTAAACGCACGGCCACCTTAACAACACGCGCCTCCTACAGCCCAACGCCGGCGACGGAACGCGTGATTTCAATCGCCTCGTACGCGCTTCCTTTCTTCAATTCACTCCAATACGGGAGATTCCTGTTCGCGCAGTACCCTAGGCTTGGACTACTCGTGGAGCCGGTCTTCCCGATCCTAAACCTCTACAGATCGGTGCCGTACGCGAGCTTCGTGGCCTTCTTCGGGCTGTACCTGGGAGTGGTGAGGAACACGAGCTTCAGCAGGTACGTTAGGTTCAACGCGATGCAGGCGGTGACGCTGGATGTGCTGCTCGCGGTGCCGGTGTTGCTGACACGGATACTGGACCCGGGTCAAGGAGGTGGTTTTGGGGTGAAGGCGATGATGTGGGGACACACTGGTGTGTTTGTCTTCAGCTTCATGTGTTTTGTCTATGGAGTCGTTAGCTGCTTAGTCGGAAAAACGCCTTACATACCTTTCGTCGCCGATGCCGCCGGTAGACAACTGTAAAACGTTTCAGCTCTCCTTTTTTCTTGTTTCGTTTACAGACGCACAATGCATCGACGGACATACAAGTGGAAAAATGTGAGATATGTCGAACGAACGCAATCGTTTCTCTTGAAGCTTGAAACTTTCCAACTCCAAAATGTAATTTCTCGCAGCCGGTTATGAATCGAAAATTTCATTTTAGTACCATTCACGCGATTACGTTGAGCATCTTGCTATAATTCAAATCGAGTCAATACGGTTTATCCAGTTTCTGGTTCTCGTTGTGAAGTTCTTTTATTACGGGGAAAATAACTTATAATTTAAAAGAAAAATGGGCATGTTTTGGATAACACCGCCAATACCATTGAAATGTGAACCATCATCATCTCTCCAATTCACAAGCTCAGTATAATAAATTACCAAAAGAAGCAAAAAAACAATAAAAACTACCATTCTTCAAAAAGTGTGCTTCCACTCTTTCTTGGCCCCATCTATCTCTCATCTCATCTCACTCTCTCTGCACAAAACATTACCACAACTACATAAGATATTATGTTACGTAAACCAAAGGTATCTCTTACTATCGTTAGTGGACTAATTCATTTTTTACCTTCTGACGTTTTGAATCTGGATGCGATGGTGGTTCAGGTCTCCTCCGGCTTGAACTCCCACGCTCCGCACCTTCCTCCCCCTGCATCTCAAAATTATACTTATTATCAGATTATACAACCTTAAAGCAAGCGACAACCAACACTCGTTCACACGAATTCCACATGCTTCTAAGGAAAGAGATAAACGTAAGTCAAAAAAAAAAGGTGACACAATGGAGAGTAACAAGTACCTCTCTTGAAGATGCTTGTCTAGTGCTGTTGCTGTTGCTGCCTCTGCGGGCAGCTTCATCTGAGCTTGAGGAAGGCACGTTTTGAGTTATTAAAGGCATGATCTGCTGAAGGACACTTGATAGGAAATTCCCTTCATCCGTCCCACTTGCCGGCTCTGCTTGTGCATGTGCATTTGCATTTGCAACTGCTTCGTTTGTTTCTGTGGATGCTGTGGCAGGCGGGTTTGCTGCAACCTGAGACTCGCGGCTCCCCACTTGAACTTGATCTCGACGAGATAAGGGCCTCAAAAACTGATTGATTCTGTCCCTCAACTCAGACAAACCTCGACCGCCTGGAGCAGAACTGCTATCACCTACACGTTAAAGCCAGAGAAACAAAGGTTTAAGTCTTATCTTTGGGTATCAACATAACACGTCAACCTCGTCTAAGAATATCAAAGCCCAAACAGTGAAGGGATACATGCAAATCAAACATACATAATATGAGATAGTCCAGTAAATATAAGAGGCAACCGGCTTCAAGTTTCCTCTTATCAATATCAACATTTCAACTAATCCATGAGCGAGTAGTGCGCACAAGTCAATGTTAAAACTACCTTCTCTTACGGGAGTACCAGCGCTCTGTGGCTGCCTAGAGGAGTCAGCAACAGGCTGATGTACACCATCCAATCCAGTAGCGCTACGTTCACCAAGAGATACCTGCTGATATCTAGCCATAACAGGTATGACTAAAGCCACAGAATTTCGAGGAGGATCGGATGGTCCTCTCATTGAGGGGACAGAATCGCTATTGCCGCTGGGCGCAGAAGGGATCGACTGTCCAGGGGCTTGTGGTGTACTACTTTCTTCTCTCTGGTTGGCCCCACTAGAGGGCACCCAGGATCCTAACATAACATATCACCAACATGAATACAGATACAAAATATACACAAAATAATAGGAACTTTATCTGAAGATTTTCAATATAGCAGGAAAGAACGGTTATACTTGGAAATTATGTAAGAGTATTGACTAGTACCTGTGCGTATTCTTATCTCAATATTTCTTGGGACAGAGGCAAGAGAATGTGCGGTTCCTGCTTGTAACCCTCCGATACCAGTCCCCAGCCGAGAGGAGTGGGACTAAAAGAATTATAAACGGTAGACACAAAGGTAAGCGTAAAAAAAAGGGCAAGTGGACACACTTAGTAAAGAAGAGAGAAAAACAGAGAGACATACCGGCAAGGGATTTCGCCCTGTAGGAGATATGAACACTGCAGGCCCAGTATTAACAACAGCATCATCCTGACATTCAACATAACAAGGGTTTTATACATGTATGGGGTACATCAAAAAAATTATATGCAAGCTAATGAATCAAACTGAAAGAATCAGGATTAATCATATGTAGAAAGGGGTCTACTCACTGGTGTTTGTCCCAAATGGAGCATCATGGTGGCACGGCCAAGCTCCAGAAGTGAAATGCCTAAATTCTCCAAGAGGGATCCAGAGTGAAGCATGTTTGACTCGTACGACCTTCGGGTTGACGGATCTGTCACATTTACTTGATCCACGAGCTGTCTTGAGAGATTCTGTTGAAGGAAAATACGAAACACGAAACGGTTATTCTTGTTTCATTTAAGAGAGCATACGGGTAAACAATCAGCTACTTCATAAAAGACTGCATAAGACAAAGACGAAAGTAAGAGAGCATACGGATAAACGATCAGCTACTTCACCGATCAACAATTGCCTCGTCGATTGCATCACGTCAGCCAAATGAGATGGTCTTGGGATCCGACTCTCGCCAGTAGTAGAACCAGAATCTTGTACATTGCCCATTGAATTTCCAGAGTCTTGCCCGTTACTAGCATTGCTACCTGCAAAAATCACAGTACCACTTTCAGACTCTCCACATTTGACCTCAACACAGAACCAATCATGAAATAAGGCTAACCATTAGCAGCAAATTCTTGTCTCAGATGAGCCAGATACTCGGATAAGGTTGTCAACGAATCTGGAATCGCCTGCAACGGCAAAAGCATAGCATTGTCATGAACAAAAACATGATGCGCCTTACTCACAAAAATTGTGTTACATGAGAAATCATGAAAACAAGGGAGCACGTACTGCAGGTTGTGAAGCTGTCAAGGGAGTAGACGAATGGTCCTCTGCATTAGGTGTGACAGATCGCCCTCCAGAAGAATCTCTTGCAGTGCTCCGAGACAGCCTCTCGTGAAGAGGACCCTGGCAAATAAAAGGAAGTCGCTTACATCCAAAACCGATTTACAGAAACCCGCACGAGATTATAGATAATTACCATAGCATCAAGCCCTTCAATACCACCTTCTGCATTAGAGATCCCAAGTGAACCCAGAACAGCTGAAACAATCTGCTAAACATGAAACGTAGCTCATGAAAAAAGGATCACATTTAATCCAACACACTAAGATGGAAACAGATCAAACAGATAAAAGAGGGCATACATGACCAAGACCAAAATCTGAAAAATCCCCTTGCTCAGCAATGTTGAAGGATCCAACTACAACTCGTGATCGTTGACTGCCCTGACTGTCACCAGCACTCAAAGCAGGATCAGCCGCTAAGAAAAACAAGTTGAGATAGAATCACACGAAAATCAATGGCAAATGCAAAATTACAATGAGAACAGAATTTCAAAGATGCAATTACTAGTGGAAACAAACCTGCATTACTAGTTGAACTCTCTGATAATGGTGGGATGGGTTGTCTGACAACCAAATGCAGAGTGTGGCCATCTTCAACATCTAAGATGGACCCGTTAAAGAATTTTATCCAGAGAAAGAGACATAACTTACAGGATATATCATACGACACTAAAACTGTATTAGCAAACTGAGAATTTGACAAACTATCAGCAAACTAGGTTTCACAACTGAAACGAAATCTCTAAGAAAGAACCAAGGTAAATGTGATGGAAAGAACACAAGGATACGATAGGCTGATAAGAGTTGATCATCCTTCATAACTTTTCCGCGACATATCAAGCGTTGTTGTTCTGTAACAACACCAGTAACGGAAGCAATTTGCTCCTTCAGCGCGGGAACAGGGACCTGAAAAGAAAAAAAAAGAAAAACAGAAAGCAAAATCATAAACAAAAACGGTTATAGAATAAGATGGAAAACGAAATCTTTATAATAACAAAAGAAATGTCTTACGAAGGTTTATCTTACACATTTATCTACACGCAAGGTGTACATTTGAGAATCCAAAGTCTTAATATTTATCTCAACCATAGCACACTGAGATGCCTCGATCTCATGGACCATAACTTCATCTTTGCCATTGTGTCCCATCCTTACAAAAAGCCTTTGAACACCTGATTAAAAAAAAAAAAAAAGAAAAAAGCTTTCAACTTCCATTTAGCTGTGTGAGCTGAAATTAAGCCTAAAACATTGCAGATAACGATTTCAGCATGCAAAAACAACAAGCTGGTCTTAAAAATGACCCATAACATACTGACATAAAGCTCAGCACTTTTCTGAAACTGTTGAAGAAACTTCTCATCCCCTCGGAATTTCATTCAATTTCTTAAAGAAAAAACCTTTATGAACTTAGAAATCTTAAGCCAGGACAAATTCGAGGAGGAACAGTAAACCGCAATAGCTTTGCCAGAGAAGAAATTTTAGAGAAAAAACAATTCTTTAACAATTTTAAAAGAACGAAGAAAACTGGTAAAGATGTGATCATCAATAAACACGCTGCGCAAGCTCAACTTCGAGAAGCAGTAAAAACAAAAAAATTTAATCGCTACTTGCTGCAAAATTGAATCAAGCACCAGTCAAGTTCTATGCTTTACGGTGATTTTCAGAAAACAGAAAGAGTCGATCTAAAGCCCTAGGAAACGAACAGCAAGCGGTGGCAATAAGAAGACCAGAAAGAGGGAAATTATCATCGGAGAGGAATCGGAACCTAGAAAATTGATCGGAGCTGAAGAGAATCGAAAGCAGCTGAGGAAGACGGAAGGAGATTTGGGTAGATTCTTTAACCCTAGAGACTAGAGAGTCCCTTGGAGGCCCGAAAGACGACGATTCCGCGGCGAGGACAGTGAGCGTTTTTCTCAAATCCGCCTTTCTTCTCTGCTTTATATCACGTCACGTGAGTAGATTTTTAAAAGTACATATTTGCTTCATTTTCATTTTTTTTATGGCAACTATTCCAAAATTCGCTGAATTATCATTAATCAATAATCACTAACAAATAAAGTTTGATTTTTTTCGGAATATGAGATTTTGTTTTTTTTTTTAGTTCAAAGGAGATCTTGATGAATATAAGTAAGTTAGTAACTTTGATTGGGAACATTAGTAAAAAAAAGCTAATGATTTGACAAAATCTCTTAAAAACGCTAATAATATATCGACACGTGGTATAATAAAAATGATAGTCTTACGTAAATAAATATAAATAAAAACATTTCTATAATTATTATTCAAAGTCTAACATGTAACTTGATTTCATATTTCAAAATGTATAAAATATTTTATAGTCAACAATTATTTTTAGAATATCTTATGCATACATATGTTCAACTACAAAAAAAATATATATTTTAGCAATATTCTACATAATCTAACTTTCCTATTTACGCATATATACTTACAAATGTGCTTTATGAAAACTCAAATATTGTATATATAAATATAAATGTAAATTAGTTGTTATTTGTGGAAGTCTCTAATCCGATAATTGACCAAATAGTTTATTAATGTTTTTTTTATTTTTGATAAGGAATAGTTTATTAATGTTTCTACGTCAAAAGATTTAGAGTTTGATTTATATAAAATATAATTTGTATAAAATAATCAAGGTAAATTTATATAAACTGTTTGGATTTTGATTCCTATAAAATATGATTTCTATAGAGATTATTGAAGGTAAATTTATATAACTTTTGTTCACGGTGAAAGCAAATTGTTAATCATGATAACGGGATCTTTACAGAGCAATAAAAATTGTTCGTAGAGCTATTTTATAACTGTTATTATAGGTTGTAATAAAACAGTTCTGATGGGAAAAAGAAATAAAAAAGTTCTGGTAGGCAAAAGAAATAAAATTTCTCAATATTTATTTACTTGCTATCTCCAGTAAAATTTGGGTTGGTTTATCTGGGCCTAAATTCTGAAAGTGGTGTTTTGGGCCAATTTGAAGAAGTTTTGTGGCCCACGAAAAGATACTAAAGTATCTTAACACCTTTGTTTGAATGTCTCCCCTTTAATCCCATACCCGATTAGTCTCTCTAATTGAGTCCCAACTCCCAAGCATGTACTGTTTGAAAATGCATTTGAAAATTATTTAGATATATCTGGACTGAAAACATATCTAGATACATCCAAACATATTTTTCCTAAAACATCAACTATTAAAGAACAGAGGGAATAATAAATTTTAGGATGCGTTGCTGGTTTTATACTGGTAAATAAAATATTAAACAAACAGTAGTGGAAATATGATATAATTTTCAAAAATGCTTTAATCTCCGGTTCTTGTAGTCTACAAGACATATAGAGATGTTAAAGGCAGTTTGTGATATACATTGGGACATGCTCTGAAAGTTTTCTACAAATCACATAATAGGTAACTCTATACTTGCAATTGAGGTTATATAACTCATGGTTGTTAGTTGCACTTTTGTTAAACTGACATGTGACCTTCTATGGTCGCTTCATTCATTCGAATCTGCAACTTCACACAGCATTTTTCATCTCAATACATTTCGAGAATTGTGAGATCATAAAAGAATTGGTCAGAAGTCAGAACTGTACTCTGACATCAAGCCAAAGGTTCTAAACGAAGTGATGATAATATATTAATATTCGTCTAAAATACGATGGAAAAAAGGTATAGGTCTATGATACGACATGCGACTAAATAAAAATCAGGCTTTGTTAATAAAAAGGTATGATTAGTTTCCAAATTATAAATGGACTAAAGTTGATAGTATTGGGGGAATGCGAATTTCAGTGAATAATCAATGGGGAAATGATTAGACTCCCGAGAGCGGAGGCTTTGGGTTTTCAACTAATCAAATAATTGGGCGCACCTAATTAGCTTTTTAGGCTTAGCTGGAGTCTCTTGTCCACTTATTATTGATTATTCGTATCCTTAATTAATAACTGCATAATCAAATTTCTATTCGAATAATTATACACTCCTAGTAGTATATAATATGGTTTTATGTATGGAATACATATTTTCCATCATAATATTTGATGCTTGATCATGTCGCGTTGAAACACTTCCTAAACTCCGGATAATCACATGAACCATGTTTTTTTTTTTTTTTTTTTTTAAAATAAATNCATGAGCCATGTTATAATTCGACTCCATTGTTCGTTCACCTTACAAGAAAAAAAAACTGTTTTTTTTACTTGTGGTAACGTGTATACGTGTATGCGTGTGTGTGTGTGTCTTGATGGATTTCATACGTGTCATAGTTAGCAGGTCCGGGCCAATTAAAAAACGGGCCCTGTGCCAAAAAACATTGAAAAATCAAATTTATGTGTATATATGATAAATCCGAAAATATGGATCCTAAATGTAATATTTCATAAAATTTAGGATCCTAAAATGTAACAAAAAATCAGATGAAAATTGGTGGACCCTGTGCTTTTGCACTGTGGGCACACCTTTAGGGCCGGACCTGATAGTTAGGCCATTGCTTTAGAGATCTGCTTGTCCCTCAATATTGCCCAACATGACACACAACATTGTGTTGCGCTTTGTGACTACTATCATTATTAATTCGCCTAATTTATAATTTAACTGAATTTTTTGGATTCGTCGGAATTAATAGTAACCGTTACGACGGGTGCAGTGAACCACATTTATATGTCAGTATTATTAACGCCAAGAAATAAATGTCGACACTAATAATTGAAAGTATAATGTGGAGCCGGTTGGGCGCGAATTGCCTCTTCAATTACCAACCGGACATGCAGACTCAGCAGAGGATTTAAACAATTGTTTTTTTGATAAAGAGGATTTAAACAATTGTTACAAGTTAAGATGAGATAATTAGCATCTGTCTAATAAAAAGAGATAATTATCGCTCAGTTTTAGTAAATGAAAAGTTGAAAAATAAGTTTAAGTTTTTTAATAAATTGTAACTATTCAAACGTTTCTTTCAAATCATAGTTACCCATTTCAACAACAGTTAAAGATACACTGTTTTTCTAAACAAAATTATAAAAACGAAGGAAAATAAAGGAATAGTTTTTGTGCTATCCATTATAAAAAAAAAAAACATGGCGCATGCAGGCAATGACGGAAAAATATTCCAGCACTAAAAAGATTACTGCAAAATCAAAAATCCTTCATATGCCGCTGCTTCGAATTGTTTTATTGAGATAATTAAACAAAAAGAAAGAAAGATATTTGTTGTGCTGCTTTTGGCTTATCATCACCTGTAGAGGTAGGCGCGGGGCAGGTAATTGCAATATTTGCTATATTTGCGACCCGTCTTGCCCCTCTCGATTTTTCTTAAAACCGAAACGTGACCCGCCCAGCCCCGTACAAGTACTTGCATTTGCAAATACTTGGTAAAAAATTAAGTATTTGCAAATAACCCGCCTCGCTCCGCCCCGTTATATTTGTTGTGTTACTGGGCTATATTTGATGGGCTTTTTTCAAAATTAAGGTTAAAAAATCTGAAAACAATTATTATAGGCTTGGGTTTAATAAACATTTGGGTTATATATTTGAATTTTGAACAATATTAAACGGGGCGGATCAAAATGGGGCAAATATCAGAATAAAAATTACGACTTGATATTTGCCCCTCAATTGTAAATAATAACATTTTTCGACTTGTTACCCGACTTGTTCTAAACGGATACTTGCCTTGACAAGTCGGGTATGGAGCGGGTCATGGGTTTTGAGCAAGTAATACTTATCTCCAGGCCTATTTACTAGTACTAAAAAGGATATTTGTTATCAACAAAAAAAAAGGATAAACAGAGAAGATATTTGTTGTTAGTTGTGACGCTTTTCCTTAGACTACCTTCGTTTTTACTCTGTAGTCTGTACTAATTAAAAGATATTTGTTGAGCTGCTTTTTCTCCGATTGCCAATTAGAGTCAATGCCAAAATTTATGACTCGAAGATAAATCTTACATAAAATAATTATATATATATATATATTGAAAAGTCTGAAGCCTGAAGTTTTAAGTCTAAAAGCAAAAGACTTGAGTCGTAGGCCTTGAGTACTGCTTTAAGAATAAGACCAGTCAGTTGGAAGCAATGTGAGAAGCTCAACCTCTTCGTAATAAATTCTTCTTTTCTAATACGGAAGAAATACTTACAACTTACAAGTCTACCTTAGTGACATCTAATAAGAATTTAAATATCGGTAGGTAATACAATAATGTACCATAAGTTATACACTGGACTGATTACATATTTATCACATTCAAAATTGTTTTATTCTAGGTCTAGTCTAATATTATATGTTGGGACATTATAAATCCTTAAAGTGAAGAGACCGAAACTCCAACAAAGGTGTTTTTCGTATTGCCTGAAGCATAATTAAGGAAGACATTTTGCAGTCATATGTGACAAGTGGTTCACCGAGATGTCAACCAATGATTTCATTACTCAAATTTCCAAATCACAGGAAAAAGGAATAAAACATTCTCTTAGGTTAATACAAATAAGCATAAAGAGCATAACACTTAAAATAGATAGAACTTCAAAGAAGTTAAACAGCAAAAAAGTAGTTAAGACTCACATGCGTCTTACAATACTTTACAACAAACCTGGATTATTTGGTAATAGTCACTTTGGATCGTGACTTCTAAAGCCAATCTTCACATTCGAAAGTCAGTTGTCTCTTCTGGCCCAAACGAACCGCTACACAAAAAAACAATACGGTTACTAAATAGACAAAGGTTTTCAGGTTTGGATCCGAAAAGTAAAACTCTTTCATCAAAAAAGAGCAAGGTGGAAAATGTATCTCCTTTAAAAAGGGACCGAAACTCCATAATCCGTATTCATACATCTGAAGAGAGGATTGTATAGTATATCTTCTCATTGGACTGCAAATATGTATTAAATGTTTACATAAGTTCAACTTGATATACAGGTTTAATACTGATAGGTCTCAAATCTGGAAAACAATGTTATTTAGATTTGTGTTACTTGCACACCTAAGTTTATAATAGCAAGTATGTGGAAGTAACCAACTAGTCATCTTATTTTACTTACCTATATATGCCTCAATATCCCCAATTTAGATCTGCTCACCTTCTAGCTTAGCTAACACATCAAGATAATTGTATCTTTTGTTGTATAACTTAATTAATCTCACGTAAACAAATTGCCAACTGAACAGAAAACAATGCAAATTATAAATCTTATTCTCTCAACAATGCAATTTGAGATCATTATAACAATATAAACCTGTTTTTTCCAGTTCAATTTATTAGGGACTCATTGAAGAAATATACTTTAAATCACTCTATTTAAGGACAACATTGTATTGTATTTTTTTATTACAATTGGTTATTTACTGATACAGTATTAAATAAATCCATTACAAAAAAACTCAATTACAAAAAAAAAAAACAATTTAAGATATGAATTGAAAACATGGATTTTTTTTAATTAAATTTAACAACAATTTAAATTTTACAATCAAAGTTTCCTCTGGATTCATAAAGTATTGGAGTTTTTTTCCTAGTAGTGACAAAATATATGTCTCCTTCAATTTCTGCATATATATACCTATATACCTTTGTATGAAACAGTTGTCATCCACTTCTGTAATTGTGGTTATCTAATATACTAATGGATTTGCTGTTATCTAAAATATTTTTGCATATTTAAAAGCAAATGACTAAACCGAGAACAATTGATGACCCCAAAAAAAAAAAAGTGATAAATATGCAGATCTTTGTAAAAAAAAAAAGGCGATTTACTTTAGTAATTGTTTTGCAAGGTGAGAGGAGCAAAGATAGGTGAAAAGTTGGAAATTGCTCACATAACCTCGTGTACCCATTTTACCCTTTTTTGCTTGATAACAAAAAAAGTTATTACGATATTGCCATTAATGAAAAATAAAAAAAAATTGTGGTAGATTTATAAAGTCTACAGCTAGATTGATGGTAGAGTTTTTGAATGATTGTAGATATTATGAAATGTCTGATAGAGTTATAATCCTAACTGTAGGCTTATTCGAGAGCGGTAGATTTATTTTTTTAATAATAGACTTTTCGCAATCGACGACCTGGTAGACATGTCTGTAAATGATAGATTTTTAAAATAGTTGTGGTAGATAAAATTTGAGATGGTAGATTTTACAAATAATTGGTAGACTATTTTCTTGAGTGGTAGATTTATGAGGTAGATTTTTGGAAATGTAGTAGATTAAATTTTGATAACGGTAGACTAAGCCTTATTCTGATAGATTTTCTCTACAAAGTGGTAGATAATTAAGAATGACAGTAGAGTTTTTACAAGATAACAGAGTTTTTACCCAACATAATAGTGGTAGATTTAATTTACGTAGTGGTAGATTAAAAGTATATTGATAGAGTTATTGATTTGTAAGGTTAATAGTGGTAGACTTTTTAAAACATTTATACTTTACTACACTAACCTGGAGCGATAGATTTTTGTTAATAACGATACGATAGACTTATAATGGTTGTAGATGTTTAAGCATATGTAGTGGTAGATTTATACGAAATAATAATGTTTGAGATTTTAATAGGAAGTGTTGTATGAGTATCATATGAAATACTTTTTAACAGAAGAGTTATTCAGAATGTTAAACACATAATATTAACATTTACATAAACCTAAGGAATACGTATCGATTTTGAACATAGAGATGTTTCAAAATAATTTTAATTTAAGTTATGAAAAATAGGTGGCTAGTGGATGCGATGATGTTCTTATGATTGAATCAAATGTGCGTCATGACTAATGGAAACAAAAACTTATTTAGGTTTTAGAAATATATGTAGGAGAAGGTTAGCTTAAGGGAACAAGAGTAAAATAGCAGTTATAATGTTGGAAATTTAGATACGGATACTACAACACAATTTAAGTGTAAACGACAGAACACATGGGATATAGTAGAGTAAACGACATTCACATAAGATTAAAACAAACAAGGGTAGGGATAGAGATTAAGAACATGGCTTCAATAAGTTTAAGAGTCCTATAAGCTTCAATCACAAACATGGCCTCGTTTGTTGTCTTGGTGATACCATATTGCTTGTTTAGCTGACACAGATTGTTCAAGTTACCACATCCTCCCAAATTATATCTACCACTTCTTTATAAACACACAGGACATACACAAATTTATCATAATTATTTGTCCATTCATCAGTATCACCTAACCGCCGGCACAACTTTCTTCCTCTTCGCTTCCTCCGACACAGCTGTCAAATACAAAATGGTTAAAAGTTTTCACTTTTCCTATACCTCCTACAATCTAAATTGGGCTCGAACTTGGCTTACCGGCACGAACAACTTCAGAATGTATTATCTCCCACATCTAGTTTATTCCTCGCCCTTATATAACCTGGAAAATGCCGTCCACGAATCAGAACACATAAATCATTCGAGATTAAAGCAAAAACCCCCAAGAGACTTTTGTTCTCGCCTTTGTAAAGCGGATATAAGTCGTTGCTTCTCGTTTGTAACCGAATTCTGAATTTGTCGCCTTTGGAATTTCCTACACAGGAAAAAGGGGTATTAATAGCGCCCGAAAAACGCTATCTTATAATACGATAGCGTTTAGATAAACACTCTATCATCACCCGCGATAAAAAATCCGTCACTTTAGATAGCGTTTTATGTAAATGCCATGGTTTGTATTTTTTAAATAGCGTTTTTTGTATGCTATAGTTTAATATTCAATAGCATTTCGATTTTGTTATTAATGTTATTATTTATAATTATTTAGGTTTCAATTTTGAATTTTAGATTTTAGATTTTGAATTCTAAAAACTCATATTTTACATATTGATTGGCTAGGCTATTCTAAAAACTCTTATTTATTTGATCACTAAAAACATATTAGTAAGAATTAAATGTTATTACCAAACAAAAATTACATATGTTTTACACACAACGAAACCAGAAATTACAAAATTACAAATATTTTACATCCAAAAGAGAGACACATGCACAGCTCTGTCTGAAATCTGAATCAGAGACTTACATGTTTGGACGGTAT